>OVBA01000464.1:0-66324 GCA_900406435.1 Lepidium aucheri | reverse complement strand
CAAGTGCCCAAATAGATTGAACTTGCCAAATTAGGCTCGTAAATTCAGTTTAATACACGAACCCGATCCAAACGCGTAAAAATACCCAAACGAGTCTTATATAGGTAAACTTCATGTACCTGACCCGAACCCGATTAGGTATCCGAATGCCCAGACCTAAGTGGAAGTGTTTGTGGGTAAAATGGCGACACCAGAGGTTGACAATTGAACAATGATGATGTAGTCTAGAATAACATTAACAATCATTAATAGCTCTACTAAGAACATGCTCATCTCCCTTGGAGATGAAACTGCGGTAAACAAGTGCCCAAATAGATTGAACTTGCCAAATTAGGCTCGTAAATTCAGTTTCTTCCACTATATGTCAACCCTCAAATTTATCCATACCATAATGAATGAAACGTCCATCCAAGTCACGTATTACCTATCCTATTGCAGATAAAAGTAGGCCTTTATGATGGGAAACATCACAATTACACTTGACATATTTTGTTGGTGGCTTGGACCATTTGGTCAAAGGCATATGTTGTAAATGTAAGATTGCAGTGTTCTCTGAAAAGTTTAATAGGGAATACTGGTCTCTTGTGGTAATCCATGCATGCTTTGACATCATCAAATGCCTGCTAATGTTTTTGCTAGTATAGACTAAAGCATGGCTACTTTTCCAAATATGTCAACTGATACACGCCTTAAGGTACTTCTCTAACGTTGATGAGAATGAATTTTTGATCAAAGGTAACCATATGTACTTCCTTTGATAAGATGTTGCATTTGGCAGAAAAGTGGCGGATTGAGGAGTGATCCACAAAAAATATGGTCGGCTTTTTGATACACTCAACACACTCTCGGACAAGGGGAATCCTCTCAAGATATCAACGTTTGGTTTGAACCTCTAGACAAGCGGCTAAGCTCTTTAACGGCTAGTTTTTCTATAGAAGAAAGTTTGATCTTTATTGATATGCAAATAGTTGAATGTTACACGGCTGCAAGGGGACCTTATAAATGGTCCTATCAGCTAGTGATGTGTGTGATTTTTGATAGTTTTAGAGTTTTATTTAGGTTACTTTGCATCCATTTAGCTAGATTTTTTGTATATTTAGGTTTGTTTAGGTTAGTTTTGCACTTTTTGCATTTGCATTTGGAGTGTTGGAGTTTATCTAGGTAAAGGAGCAAAAAGGAGCAGAAAAGGAGGAAAACTGGAGCTAAGGATAAATGGAGCAGCTGCTGGAACGTCTAAGGAAAATAGGATCGCACACCCTCGGATCGCTACCTCGTGGATCGCATGGCGAAGACTACCCAGAACGCTCAACAAAGGCCGCCTCAGTGACTTACCTCAGTCTATCTGCTGCGAGGGAAGACCAAGACCCATATCTCTTCACAACAAATGACACACTCGGAGCCACAACTCAGTCTAGAACCACGAGGACAAAGATAAGAAGCACTCCTCGGTGCTCAAGCTCCTGCAAGGACTCCAAGGACAGATTCACAGACTGCCTGGTTAACCGACTTAGGTTGGTTTGACCATTAGGGTTATGCAAATAACCCTATAAATACCCGTTAATGACACTCTTATCATTTTATCTGATGTTTTAGCCGCAAAACTCTCTATGTTTTATTGTTGTTTCCTTTATGCTTGTTTAAGGTACTCTTTGATTATGCTTTATGATTGAATGAATTAAGTTTGCTTTGATCTTCATCTTTTCTTCTTGCAATTTTCATTACGCCTTTAATTATGCAATCCAGATCTTCCCCAATCCTCAGCTCTCACAAAATAGGTGCGAGTAGATCCCTTTGGATCTCAAGGATGGGGAGATCAGATGTGAATCCGTTGATTCTACCGCCTAGGTATTCGATCTAAACTCTGATCTCTTTTAGTAAGGCTAAGCTTAATGCTGATCTCTCCCTGATCAAGAGAGATCTGATTTGGGCCATGACCAAAGGCTAGCGCTAACAGGAACGGAGACAAAGTGATTGCTAGTGATGGCTTGATCCGCCGAAGAGAGATCTAGCATGTGGATCAGCCATTTAGACGAGTTGTTTTTTGCTTTATGCGTCCGATTTGGCTTGATCACGGCGAGAGTCGGAATGGATCAGCCGATCAGGATAGAGATCTTCACCGCGAGAGCGGGCTGGTCTAGCCAATATCCTGATCTAGCGATTGCCCAAAGAATCCGGCAAGTGGGATCGGCGAGTTTGTTGCCGATCAACTTCCCAATTCTCTTTATCCTTTTTCCTTGAATAGCTTAAACCCTATTTCACATTTCTTGCTCTGTTATTTGATCATTTCTCTGTTTTAACATTTTAAATTATGTTCTATTTTTGTCATCTAGTGTATTTTGTCCTATTTGCTAGTTTGCGAGCTAAGAATATTTTTAGATCTATAATTGTGACAGGATGTTAGATTGACTTGAACTAGGATCTAGTATTAGATAGATTGTTTGTAAGCAATCTTGAGTATTTGGTTCGAAAATCCCACAATACTTACCACTACTCTCAATGATTTGATAGAAGAACCGTAAAAACACTTTTATCAAATTGGCGGCGTTTCCAAATCGGTTTTTGCTTGTTCCAATTTATAGTTTACTAGTCTTAGGATCAAGTTGCGAGTTACTGCCTAAATCACTTGTCATTGTTTCACCCAGCTTGGATCTATAAAGACCAAGCTTCAATCATATTGACAAGTCATTGTTTGTGTCCTTGCAGGCCTCGTAGGTTAACCTCGACCTTTGGGACCAAGGACAGACTTAGAACCTTCAACCTCGCACTAACTCCTGCGAGTTAAGCGAGTAGTCAGTACAAGTTTGTCGGTTGATGGAAACGCGATCGAAGGGCTCTCACAACCTTCAGCCACTCATCGACAACATCAACCTCATTCCTCGTGAGATCAGACGCCACTGCACGAGAATGTAGCAACCATAGCCAGATCTGGACAATACATCACCGGGAATGATGACGGATGGAACAACACTGTTACCCTATGAGACCGCGCACCAGGCGCAAGCACACAATCCATCTCGCCGCCTTCGCTATATTGGTGCAAGCGATGCCCCGAGTATTCACACTCAACAAAACGGGATCCAACCGCCGGCGATCAAGAACAACAACTTTGAGATCAAAAGTAGACTGATCTCAATGGTCCAGAACAATAAGTTTCACGGCTTACTGTCGGAGGACCCCCTCGACCATCTTGACGAGTTCGAGAGGTTATGTACACTACCTCGCATCAATGGAGTGAGTGAAGATGTGCTGAAGCTATGGCTCTTTCCCTTTTCCCTTGGAGATAGAGCACATCAATGGGAGAAACACCTTCCAACCGGATCCATAACTACTTGGCCGGACTGCAAGTGCCTATACCTCACCATTTTTTTCCTAAATTAAAGGACGGCAAAGCTTCAGAACAATATCTCGAAATTCGTGCAGTAGAGCACCGAGTCTCTACCCGAGGCATGGGACAGATACAAGTCATACCAGTCCCAATGTCCTCATCACAGTTTCCCAGAGGACACACTCCTCAGCAACTTTTATCGAGGACTACACCCGAGGATATGTATGCTTCTTGACACTGCAAGTCACAGAAGCTTTTTGCAACAGGAGATTGATGAGGGAAGAGCATTGATAGAGAACCTCGCTCTGGCTGATGGTCAGTATGGCGAGGAGTACGACCAAGCTGTAAGGGGTACTTCTGATTCCAAAACGTCCGCATGCAAAGAGTTGAAACAAATCCATGAGAAGTTGGACAAGCTGCTGATGGTCCATACCAAGCAAGTAAATCTTGTGGAAGAGGAGATGGTACAGGAAGAAGAAGATGAACAAGTTGAAGAAATTTTTTTGTCTAAAATCAAGGTGGATCAAAACCGTGGGTTAACTACAAGCAAAACCCAAACTTGAGTTATTGAAGCATGAATGTAGCTAATCCGCAAGACCAATTGTATCCACCGAAGCAAAGGGCATGGATCCCGATGGAGCAATGGCAACAAAGCCTCAAACTCGTACAATCTGCATCCCAAACTCGGACCACACAAGAAGGTCCACTGGACGTGATGCATATGCTCCAACAAATCTTACAAAGCCAAACCGCTCACCAAACGGAAATCACTAAGAAGTTGGAGGAGGTACATAGTCACATTGACACCAGCAGTAATGATCTCAATTTGCAAATTTGAGACTCTCAATGCGAGATTAAAGTATGTGGAGAGCAATCAAGCCTCATCATCGACAAAGACCACTGGCCAACTTCCTGGGAAAGCCATCCAAAACCCAAAGGAGTATACAACACAATCCATCACTCTCTGTACCGGTATAGTGCTTTCACCGGTTGTTAAACCGAAGGACCATGCTGAGGACATCGTTATTCAAGAAGGGGGGCAGAACAAGTCAAAGTAGAAGCCGGTTAAGAACAACTCGGGGATAAAACTCGCAGGCCAGAGCCACGAGGAGAAGCTGATGATAGTCCAATTTCTGAAAAAAACTGCTAAACTCAAGGAGATCCCTCGCACGCCAGTGCAGCGAGGACAAGAGTCAGACAGTCCCTACCAGAACAAAACAGAGGGAGTTGCACCTGTGGTAGCTACCATAGCTAAGGCACCTTTTCCTTCAAGAGTACAGACAAATCAGGTTGAGAAGCAAATGGTTCTTTTTGACAAACAAATGAGCGGTATTGAGTGGAAAATCCCCATCTTGGATGCTTTTTCTTTGATCCCTCAATACAAAATTTTTTTAAAGGACACTCTCAAGGAAAGGGAAGAAGAATGCATGGCCATTGGGACCAGATCATCCGGATCACTCTTGATACCAGTTTTTCCGCACCAAAGGAAAATGCTCATTACGGAAAAATTGGGTGACCCAGGGAGCTTCACACTTCCATGTGTTGTAGGGCATTTAACGTTCATCAATTGTTTGTGTGATCTTGGGGCATCTATCAGCTTAATTCCACTGATTGCTGCTCAGAAGTTGGGGTACTCCAACTTCAAGGATTGCAAGATATCATTGGTCCTCGCGGACAGAACAACCAGGATGGCGAGGGGACTGCTCGAGGATGTCCCTGTGAATGTTGGCAGTATTGGAAATAGATGAAGAGCCCACGGATCCACTGCTTTTGGGTAGACCATTCTTAGTGTCAGTAGGAGCATTGATTAACGTAAGGAACATAACCATTGAGTTAAAGGTTGGAGAAGGTATTGGAATGATGTTCGATCTGAAAGAAGGAAGAAAGAAGCCTACTATCAACGGACAATGTTTTGAGATTGAAGGAACCATCGGAGGAATGGCCGAGGAAGCAAACGAGGGAGCTATAGTTTCCCTCACAAACCCATACTGGAGGTGTATGGAGAGTCAAGCTTGTGACTCTAAACAAGCTCATTTGGGAGGGAGTCCCTTGTTTATCATTTACTTTGAAAAGCTTCTTAAGATTTGTTTAAAGTTAAATTTAGCTTTGTTTTGTTTTGAGAACGATTTTTCTTTTTGTTATTATTGGGTATTTGGTATGTCAATCTGCATCTCAGGTACAAGGGAACCCAGAATAAGCATACCTCGCATCAGACCCTCGGAGGAAAAGAGGCAAGGAATGAGATGAATTTGGCAAAGAACTAGAAACCCTCGGGACATGAGCCCGAGGAAGGGGTGCGAGTAGTGTTAACATTGTCTTGGACACCACTCATGGACCTATTCGCACACCTTAGTATCCTTTTATATAGAGTTCTAGCCAAATAAATCTCATTGCAATTTAAATGCGCTTACTATTCAATAAATTCTTGAACATAGAGCTTAATAGTATAAGAGCCTCATACTAAGCCTATTTTGATAATGTGGCTAACTGTTTATTGTTTTAGATATTGCCACAAACAGAGAGCTAATCAGGACTCAGAATAGTAAAGAGGCAGAGCAACAAGGGCTGTTCAAGTTTGGTTCTTCTAAATAAGTAGACGAGCCTCGATATATACTGCGAGGAGAATGAGCGAGGAGGTTGGATGAGGAGCACGTAAAGACAAAGATTTAAATCAGCTCTAGCTCACCAAGTGGGACCCATGAACTAACAACTTTGGCAGAAATCAAGGAGTGGTCAAATCAATATTGGACCAATCCAATGACTGAGATTGCCTAAGATTTCAAAATTTGAAATCAAAGGCTTGGATGGTGCCAACGACGAGGATGAATCGCGAGTAGCATGGGGAGCCGAAATTGTCTCCTTTCTTCTCCCTAGATGGTCTATACAAAGACCTACAAGGCTCTCCTATATATTCTGCTCCTCTCACTTCTGCTCCCTCATCTGCTCTCAAAGTTTACAACAAACAAATCTCTCTTCTTTCACCGTCGGCGAATCTCTCTTTCGAGTTTAAATTTCTCTGATCTAAGAAACCTCATCAAGCATGTCTTCTAGAGATAAGAGAAATGTCAAGGACTTCCGCAGCAAGTTCATGAACGATGCACGAAGAGTTGGCCGGAAATAAATGGAGGCTGGCTTTGAAGATCTACCGCCGATTCAACGTGAACACAGACTTTGCCGATTCATTGTTCAGTCAGACAACAAGGATGAACCAGGAGTTCAGACAAGGATCAAAATTCCAATCAAAAGGACGGCAAGGAAGTCGGTGGGTGACCCAATGGACTGGAGGTACATCCACGAAGATGGAAGCTCCACTCAGGAGAAAAGAAAAGGAAAACATATCCCCTCGCCATCTACCGGCGAGGATAGCGACTCAGGCAGCGAGTATGGTCAGCCCTCGCCCATGGACGCCGAGTATGAGTGCGAGGAAGAGAAGAAAACAAAAGTTGGGAAGAAAGATAAGAAGACCAAGTACCGGAGAGACATCAAGGACTTAAAAAAAAGTGGTTACTCAGAGAAGGAAGCAAGGATGGCTTACAAGGAAAGGCAAGCGGAAAAAAAGGAAAAGCCGCAAGAGAAGCAAACGACTCTGAACAGGCGTACGAGGATTTGAAAATGATGGGGATTAAAGGTACCTACTTCTCACACATTGGTACCATGAATAGATTGGGTATCATCGAGGATGTGGATAGGGTATTTAGCTCGTTGGGAGACAAGGTTTGCATGTATAGTGTGGCGAGCTCCTACATTGAGGAGACTTTGCAATTTCTTGCAACAGTGGATCTCTGGGTTTACTGAAAGGAAAATTCCGAACTAATAAAGAAGAAGGGAGCTCGATATATAACGTTCACCGTGTACGACAAACTATACACGGTAACACTAAAGGAGATGGATAGGAACTTTGGTTTCCTATCCGTAGGCTTGTTGTATCTGGATCTTGATGGCAATGAAACCGACGAGGTGTGGAAGATGCTGACAGGTTATGGCGCATATGACTCATCACGAAGCAAAGAGAACTGGATCCGCAACCCCGCCATTAATTATGCAAGAAGAGCCATTGCTAATGTGATCTTCGCTAGACCCCCCAACTCGCCGATCAACCTCGGAGAGATGCAAAAATGATAGTTATGGCAATGAAGGAAATTGTTGGTTCTACTCCATGTGGCGTAAAAATTGAAGGAGACGCTGGAAATTCTGGCATATCAATCGTCTTGGGGAAGCATCTTCTAACCTACCGTGGAAGGGCAATGACACAAGTAAAAAGGAAATCAGGCAACGCAAAGCATATCTAAATTGATGGAGTGGTTACTCGAATTTTGTAGGCAAGTGAAGTGCCTTTGAACACTGAAGAATACAATTGGGTTGAATCCCAATTCATGGACAAGAGGTATCTTCAAGAAGCAGGCCTCATCGCTAAAGGCAAGGTCGAAAGGCGAGCTGTGTACAAATTCGATCATCCAGAGAAGAAATACACCAGAATAGCTCTTCCTTGCCCGGAGTACACTTCGCTAATTACAATCGATAACGTGAACTTCATCCTACCCCTCGCGGCCCTACTCGGTGAAGATCAGCGAGGAAAGCGAGGACAGCAACCACAGCAGGCGGAGGAAGAAATAAACGAGGAAGATGTTGATCCAGAATTCTACCTTTTCGAGGAGTTCACTAAGAGGAATCATGGCACATCAACCAAGGAAGCCCACAAGCGAATTGGGAAGCTCCAAAAATTGGGAAAATGGTTGCTCAAGAAGGAGAAAGACTTTGCAAAGGAAAAGGAGGGTGGCACAGTGAGCGCAAGGAACTATGGAAGGCGATTGATGGGCTGCAATCATCAGTCACTGGAATGGCAGCTCAACCTCGCACACACGACTCGCCACCACAAGCAAGGAGGCATTCAACATCAGCGGGAACCAGCTCTCAACAAGCACAACAAGAAAATCCGCAACACCGATCAATGGACATCTCGCGGGTGTATAAGAGGACCGGGAAAAAGAGCCATAGATGCCGGGCAGAACAAGAACAGACGCCTCAACCGGGCCCCTCGCATGCATCCCTCGCCGATCATCACCGGGAGGAGTACCTGGATAGATCGCAACATCTCGCGCCTTGCAAAGGAATAGCTCCACGAGGGTATCCAAACCCTCATAGTTACACTTTTGAGGACATGAACGCCTCAACTGCCCACCTTTATGATTTTTAGGTACCAAACTCCAACCCTTTGTACATACATTTTTATTTTCGTTGTTTTTTCGTTTTGCTTGTCTAGACAACTTTCTCTGACTTTTATACACACAAGGGACTGTGTGATTTAAGTTTGGAGAAGGGATCTAGAGTACTCTCACATTGTTTCTTGTGTTCTTATTTTTTGTTTTACATGCATTCACTTAGGTTGTAAAAATCTGGTTAAATTTTTCTTTGTGCATTTTATTGCACTTAAGGCATAGAAAAAAACAAAAAAAACTTGAATTTTTTTGAAAATGAAATCCGAAAAAATAGAGTGATCATGTATTTGCATTCACTTATCTTTGTTTTTAGGTTGCATTCACTTAGGATTCATGCATCCGTACTTGTTGTGTGGGAATGATATTGATGATGGGAAATCTTGTTAGGTTAGTAGTAACCATTGTGAATGCTCTTTATTGGTAAATATCCGTTTTCAAAAGTTTTTGAGCGGATCATTCACCTTAGTGAACTTTGCTTGGGTTGTGTTTCAAAAAAGCCTTGTTTGATTCCTTCTAAAACTGAACTTAAACTGCCAATCAAAAGCCTAGAGATTCATCAAATACCTTCCTTCTTTATGTTTAGCATGATCCATTATGTGTATATGGTAAAACCCTCTCAAGTTAATTAAAAAAATGAAAAAATGAAAGCTGCCCGCCAAACCGAGTAAGTGGTAAAGGTGAAATGGCTAGAAGGATGCGTAAACTCGTAGCCTTTCACGCCCGTGTATATCCGCTACTTACTCCATATGTGGTGTTGGTGAAGCAACTTGGAAGAATGCGTAAATCCGTAGCCTTTTATGTTTGTGTAAGCCAACTTCGGAAAAGCCAAAAGGGCACATAAAAAGAAGAGAAAGAAAAAAAAGAGAAAAAAAGAAAGAAAAGAATAAATAAGCGGGCAGCAAAAGAATGAATGAGAGGGAAGCCATTTGAGTTGAAAAATGATCATGCTAAGCTTAGGTAAGTTGAACCATGTACTCATTGATCTCTAGTATCTTTTGAGGACCACACCTAAAAGAAATAAGGAATTATACTCGCACTTTAGAGACCGGCTTAGGTACTAGGAATCTATAGGTTGGATGCTATTTTTGAGGATGAGTATATTGCGGTTTCCAAAATGATAGAGCCCCGTGTGGATTATACCCTAGCTTACACAAGTACTCATTGGATTAGATACTCCCACTTCGTGTGCAGTTCTTCCAGCTTAGATCATTGCACTTGCTTGAGGCCAAACAAGATCTAAGTTTGGGGGAGCTGATGTGTCTGATTTTTGATAGTTTTAGAGTCATATTTTAGGTCACTTTGCATTCGTTTTAGCTAGATTTTCCATGCACTTAGGTCCGTTTAGGTTAGTTTTGCACTTTTTGCATTTGCATTTGAAGTTTTGGAGTTTGTCTAGGTAAGTGAGCAAAAAGGAGCAGAAAATGAGCAAAACTGGAGCTAAGGATAAATGGAGAAGCTGCTAGAACGTTTAAAGCAAAAAGGATTGCGTACCCTCGGATTGCTACCTCACATATCGCATGGCGAGGACTACCCAAAACGCTCAACAAAGGCCAGCTCGGTGACTTACCTCAGTCTATCTGCTGTGAGGGAAGACCAAGATCCATCTCTCTTCACAACAAATGGACTCAGAGCCACAACTCAGTCTACAACCACAAGGAAAAAGATAAGAAGCACTCCTCGGTGCCCAAGCTCGCGCAAGGACTCCAAGGACAGATTCACAGACTGCCTGGTTGACCGACTTAGGTTGGTTTGACCATTAGGGTTATGCAAATAGCCCTATAAATACCCCTTAATGACACTCTTATCATTTTATCTGATGTTACAGCCGCAAAACTCTCTCTATTTTATTGTTGTTTCCTTTACGCTTGTTTAAGGTACTCTTTGATTATGCTTTATGATTGAATGAATTAAGTTTGCTTTGATCTTCATCTTTTCTTCTTGCAATTTTCATTACGCCTTTAATTATGCAATCTAGATCTTCCCCTATCCTCAGCTCTCACAAAATGAGGTGCGAGTAGATCCCTTTGGATCTCAAGGATGGAGAGATCGGAGGTGAATCCATTGATTCCACTGCCTAGCTATCCAATCTAAACTTCGATCTCTTCTAGTAAGGCTAAGCTTAATGCTGATCTCTCCCTGATCAAGAGAGATATGATTTGGGCCGTGACCGAAGGCTAGCACTAACAGGAACAAAGACCAAGTTCCCTGCTAGTGATGGCTTGATCCGCTAAAGAGAGATCTAGCATGTGGATTGGCCATTAGACGAGTGGGGCATTGCTTTGTATGTCCAGTTTGGCTTGATCACGGCGAGAGTCGGAATGGATCAGCCAATCCGGATAGAGATATTCAACGTGAGAGCGGGCTGGTCTAGCCAATATCCCGGTATAGAGATCGTCCAAAGAATTTGGCGACTGGGATCGGCGAGTTTTTCGCCGATCAACTTCCCTATCCTTTGATCCTTTTTCCTTGATAGCTTAAACCCTATTTCGCATTTCTTGTTTGGTTATTTGATCGTTTCTCTGTTTTAACATTTTGAATTATGTTCTGTTTTTGTCATCTAGTGTATTTTGTCATATTTGCTAGTTTGTGAGCTAAGAATATTGCTATATCTATCATTGTGACAGGATGTTAGATTGACTTGAACTAGGATCTAGTATTAGATAGATTGTTTGCAAGCAATCCCGAGTATTTGGTTCGACAATCCCACAATACTTACCACTACTCTCAATGATTTGATAGAAGATAAAAACCCTTTTATCAGCTAGCCCTAAGGCCGACTCAAACTCAAAAGAAAGCAAACAAAATATGGGTCGCAGCCCATTAACAAACAAGAAAAAAACAAACAAATTAAAGTTCAATGTGTGGTCTTGCTTCACAAGTTGAAGCCTCGGTCCACTTTATTACTAAAAAGGCCTAGAGACTCAAGACTTTCTAACCTATGGTACTGGAGCCATTGGACTTGGTGGACCTGCAAAGACATTCAAATTAAACACAAAACATACCTTGTTGGACCAAATGAAAGGCCAAACCTTGTTGGTTGCTTCCAGCTCAAGTCTTGACGGTTCTTGGCCCTCTTGATCAGCTTCTTGAGTGTCTTGAATGTCTTGGTTTTCTTCTTCACGTCTTCAGCTTGGAGAAGGATTTCTCTTGTGCTTCTTCCCATTTGAATGGAACATCTTTCTTGACCACGGTTGTACGAGGAGCAGCTATGGTGCTAAAGTTCTTGACAAAGCGGCGGTAGAAGCTTGCCAAGCCGTGAAAACTCTTTACATGACTGATTGTTGTAGGTGTTGGCCATTATTCAATAGCTTTGATCTTCTTTTTGATCTACTCTAATTCCCTGTGAACTTATGATAAAGCCTAAAAACACAAGCTCATTAGTGAAAAAGGTGCACTTCTTAAAGTTCGCATAGAGGCTTTCTTGACGAAGATTCTCTAGTACTTGCTTAAGGTGTATTAAGTGGTCGGACAAACATGAATTATAAACAAAAATATCATCAAAGTATACCACAACGAACATACAGATGTAAGCCCTTAATACTTGGTTCATGAGTGTCATGAATGTGCTTGGTGTGTTGGTGAGTCCAAACGGCATCACAAGCCACTCATACAAACCTTATTTGGTTTTGAAGGCGGTCTTCCACTCATCACCTTCCTTCATGCGAACTTGATAATAACCACTCTTGAGATCTATCTTGGAGAAGATGGTGGCTCCATGTAGTTTTTATAATATATCGTCTAAGTGTGGGATGGGCTGGCGGTACTTGATGGTGATGTTGTTGATTGCATGGCAGTCCACACACATCCTCCATGACACATCCTTCTTTGGCACGAGCAAGACTAGAACAGCACATGGACTAAGACTCTCACGGATGTACCCTTTTTCCAATAGGTCTTGAACTTGTCGCTCTAGTTCCACGGTAGGTTGCACGGTTCTGTAGTGCAGAACCAGAGACAAATCAATCTAGTGCTCTATGCCTCGGATTGGTGGTAGGTCAGCTGGCGTTTCTTCTGGAAAACGCGTCCTTGAATTGCTCTAAGAGCTCACGGATACTTGGTGGCAAATCTGCACAAGATATCTCAAGACAAACATTCTCTTTGAAGAGCATTAGTAGCACAGTTTGCTTGGCACACAAGGTTTTCTCTATAACAATCGGAGTTACAAAGAGAGAAGGTTTACTTACCTTGGTGGACTGTACCATCTTCAGCTGAAGCTCATGCACTTGTGCTGGTGTTAAAGGTGCCAAGCTATACTTGCGTTTGTCATACACGAAGGAGTAGAAGTTGGTGCGGCCATTGTGTAGGGCCTCTTTGTCAAACTTTCACGGTCTGCCAAGTAGGAGATGTCCAGCTTGCATGGGAGCTACATCACATAGTTCCTGGTTTTGGTATGTTCCAATGCTGAAAGGCACGGTTACTTGCTCGGAGACTTTGACTTCCACCTTATCGGTGAGCCATCTCAAGCGGTACGGTCTTGGGTTCTTTGTGGTGGTGAGACCTAAGTTCTCAACCAAAGACTTGCTATCCAGTTAGTACATGAACCACTATCTATAATGAGAGTACATACCTTGCCACTTATGGTACATCTCGAGTGGAAGATGTTTCCTCTTTGGACGGTTTCATCCGGCACAACCATAGAGCTAAAAACGCGGCGAGCTACAAGGAATTCTGCTACGTCCGGGTAGGCTACAGTGTCCTCAGCCTCTCCTACGGCTTCATCTATCTCCATCTCGTCCAAATCTTGTGATTCATACTCTCCTCCATTTGTGACAATCATTGTCCTTCGATTTGGACACTCTCTAGCCATATGTCTGCGATCTTGACACTTGAAACACACAATGTCACGGGTTCTAGTAGCATTTGGAACTTTACTAACCTCAGGTCTTTGACTCTTAGCTGGTTCTTGATCAGCTTTCTTGTAACGACTATCTTGCTCAATAGCTTTGCCTTTGTCTTGCGGCCTAGTGACGGGTGCGGTCCAAGAGTTGTTGTTCCATGTGCAGTTGGATGCAACCGTCTTTTTTGTGATGTGCTGCTCTGCTTGTATGGAAAAGTGCAGCAACTTCCTCAACTCATGATATGGCTGCTTCTCCACTTTTCTAGCTATTCGGTCTTGTAGACTATCCAAGAATGGAGCCATAATAGTCTCCTCCGGTTCTTTGGTTTCTAGCAGATTCTTCAAGCTCTCAAATTCTTCAAAGTATTCCTCCACAGAACTATTTCCCTGCACCAACTTACAAAACCTTTTCTGTAAGTCTCTATTGAAATAAGGA
Source organism: Lepidium aucheri (assembly GCA_900406435.1). Taxonomy (NCBI): domain Eukaryota; kingdom Viridiplantae; phylum Streptophyta; class Magnoliopsida; order Brassicales; family Brassicaceae; genus Lepidium; species Lepidium aucheri. The sequence continues at coordinate 52,510 of OVBA01000464.1, read as the reverse complement.
GGCACATACCTTTTTCTCAAATTAAACTTCATCTCTTCCCAAGTGGTGACTTGGTTGTAGTGATGGCATCTAGGTTTGGCCATGTCACGATCCCACCATGACAAGGCGTTGTCCGTGAGTTGAGCAGCAGCAAAACTCACTCTTTTGTGGTCAGCATAATGGTAGCACTAAAAAATGTACTCAATTCTCTTCTCCCAATCGAGATACGCTTCCGGATCGATCTTACCGGCAAACGTTGGTGCGGTAACCTTCAAATCGATATAGGTGCATACCCGATCATCTCGTTCGTGTCCACGATGATGTGGATCTCTTCCTCGTGTGGTATGATGTCTAGGTGGTGGATCATCCGGGTCTGGATCAAGTTCTTCATCCCAGTAAGCATCCGTTTCATCGTCACGGAAGTGTACAGATACACGAGTGTTCCCCGATCTTGGCTCCAAACGGTCCATACATGTGTTGATGGCTTGAAGTTGAGCTTGGAGTTAAGCCAATGTCTCAGCTATGCTTGGAGTATTGTCTTGATTTTCCATGTTCCTACACACGAACATGGATCCTCTCAAGATCTCAATGTGTGGTCTGAACCTCTCAAGATCTCAACGTGTGGTCTGAACCTCTAGACAAGCGGCTAAACTCTATAACGGCTAGGTTTTCAATAGAAGAAAGCTCGATCTTTATTCATATGCAAAAAGTTGAATGTTACACGGATGCAAGGGGACCTTATAAATGGTCCTATCAGCTAGCCCTAAGGCCGACTCAAACTCAAAAGAAAGCAAACACAATATGGATCCCAGCCCATTAAACAACAAGAAGGAAAACAAACAAATTAAAGTTCAATGTGTTCCTTGCTTGACAACTTGAAGCCTCGGTCCACTTTATTAATAAAAAAGCCTAGAGACTCTCAGACTATCTAACCTACAGTGCTGGAGCCATTGGACTTGGTGGACCTGCAAAAATATTCAAATTAAACACAAAACATACCTTGTTGGACCAAATGGAAGGTCATGTCTTGTTGGTTGCTTCCAGCTCAAGTCTTGACGGTTCTTGACCCTCTTGATCAGCTTCTTGAGTGTCTTGAATGTCTTGGTTCTGTTCTTCACGTGTTGCTTGGTCTTGGCTTGAGTTCTTGACCTTCTCCGCATTTCTTGAAAAGACTTCAACATGGCTCTTGTCGATCTTGGTGCGCTCCGGTGAAGGAGCATCATCTTCCTTGCTCAAGACGTCAGCTACAGCTTCTCCTACTTGTTCTCTAAGCTTACGTGCTTTTCCTCTAGTCATTGGCCTGCTTGGTTCAACCGGCTTAATATCCTCATCATCAAACTAACCCATATGATAAAAGCCGATATATGTCATCCACTTGTGTTATTTTTAAAAGCTTGAGCATATGAGCCATTTTATTAATAACTTCGACCGCTGTGTCCTCAAAAATATCCATAGATAAACGAGACTGACGCTAAATAGCAAAAACATGAGGACGTGTTTGGAGAGCCTGATCAATTGTTTCCAAAGGATGGCCACAACGCAAGCAATCCGACAGTGCATCAATATGACGTTGTGAGAGAGTATCACCTAGAGGCAAAGCATTCGAGCCCATTCTCCATAGAAAATGTCGTAACTTAATAGCAATATCAAGTTTCCATAGTAATTTGGTGATAAGAAGAAACTGTTGTAAGGCAAGTAATCATGATTCGACACCAAGTTTAAACTTAAAGAAAAGTGATATCCGGATTTAACCGAGTAAGATTCATTGGTGTTAAACCCCAAATATAGGTATCTGACACTGAAACACTCAAGATGTAAATTTTACAGATGATATGATGATTGAATAGAGCTCCATGCCAGAGTTGTGTCATTCGTGGTTTACCACCGGAAAGAACTTGGGTGGTCGGGTTGAATTTAGCGGGAGCCAAGGGTCAAGACCTAAGCAGATATGTTTACCATTTCTGATACTCGCTTGTAATCCTTTCGCCTTCATTCTCAAAAAGAGAGAACTTCTCCACAATCGTTAGCATCCACAAGCTACATATAATTGCAAATTAAAAATTAAGCAAATGAATTAACAATCATATTATGGATAAATAAAAGAGCACTACTCACTTTTCATCTCGTGTGCAAGTCATGAATAATTCATGAGATCGTTATAGTAACCCAAAGCTCATATAAGATACCACTAAGTATCTGAAGCAAACAAAAGATTTAATAGTTAAACAAGGTGACTTTTCCGCACATACGCAAATATAAATATTTTTAATTTAATTGATTTTAAAATTTTATTATTTATACAATAATAATATATTTTTTAATAATCAATATTAGATAAAAGCACTAAAGATAAAATAATTTGAGAAATGAATTTTTATTTATAAAATTTTCTAAACATAAAATACAATTTCATACAAAAATTATTAAAAAGAAATATTAATTATTGCTTTTATTAACCTCACATCTAACAAATCTTATTATACGTATGACTATGTTATAGATATTTTTTAGGCACTAAATTTTTTTCTGTAATCTATTGGCAATTGACATGATATATTTTTATATGTGAATTTAAATGTTTCAAAAAAATTTTGTATTGATTTTATAAGGATATTATGTTAACATAGAAAAATAGACAAACATAGACAAATATTTTACTATTTTGTATATTATTTCTGTAAAACATAGCAAACACATAGAACTAATGTTTTAAGTAAATATGTTAAAATTTGCTTTGTATACAGAATTTTTGAAAATTTAATTTTTATATAACATAAATTTTTTATGTGTAAGGATTTATTACGTAGGAAAAACTAGCAGCATAATACATAATGAAAATAATAAATTGATATCACCGATGAAAACAAATGGTGTATGTAAGAGCAACATTATTGGTAAGCTCTTATTAAGAGTCTCTTAGTATTATTAAATGATTAAATTAGAAAAAAAGAGTTAAGAGATATATTTTTGTTTTGAGTTTGTAGGTGTGATTAATAGTAGGTTCTTATGTGAGTTTCTTAGGAAAAAAAATTACAAATTTTTAGTTTTACATACTTGCAAATTAAAAATTGCAATATAGGAACTTTTAGTTTCAGATCACGTAATTGTTGCAAAGAATCCATCATTACAAGCGACAAGGGAAAAATTGTCTCAATTTTCAAAAGATGTATGTTAAGACACACCAATAACATCAACCTTTGTGCTTGAGACATTCTCTAGAGAAGAACATACATCATACCCTGAAAATGATTAAGTTTTTTAGATGGTTCCACTCGTTATCAGTTCAATAGCATGGCACAATCTACTGAGCCTCATAATATACATTAAGATTCCTGATTAAGACAATGTTTTTAATGCTTTTGGTAAAAGAAACAATGTGTAATAATGTATGGTTTTTGCAGGCTCTGCGCTATTTGAGGCAATTATCTCAAGAGATTTCACAACCTAACGTATTTGGTTGGGGAAGAAGACCATCAGCTCTTAGAGCACTTAGCCAAAGACTCAGCAAGTAAGTAAAACTTGTCACAATTCAGAACACTTTAAAAAGAAGTCCTCTGAAACCTAACTAAAATTGTTACTTGTACTACCAGAGGATTCAACGAAGCAGTCAATGGATTCAGTGATGAAGGATGGTCAATGCTAGAAAGCGATGGTATTGACGATGTTACACTTCTAGTGAACACTTCTCCAACAAAGATGATGATGACTTCAAGTCTCCTATTTGCCAATGGCTACACTACTATGCCTATTGAGCCTCACAGCCAACACATCGAGGGTGATCGTGATTGAAAATCAGCACATCACAAAGCTGCTCCACAAGATGATTACAAACACTCATAAATCACAATGGTATAGTGTAAAACATAAAAGGCATCATAACTACCAAACAGTTGTAAATCTTCAAATCGTAACCAACAAAACTCTTAAGCGCTTTTCTAAGATACAGGATTACGAAAGTCATGATCAGTTTAACAGAGGAAAATACAAAAACAAAGTGTAACCTGATGTAGAAGACAACCTGAAACCAAAGCACGACACTGTTCGCTTCCACTTTATAAAACCTGAATCATCCAATTACTTCTAATCTAGTATAAGCAAAACACAAATGAACCAACATAGTATGAACAACGAAGATTCCAAACCTGAAGATTCCAAACATAGTATGAACAACGAAGATTCCAAAAACAAATCGTCCACATTGAGAGTTAACTCGGAAACAAATAAGAACGAGAATGATGAGAATAAATCTTGGAATCCAAAGTCTAAAACCGACGAACCCTAATTCCTAATTTCAAAATCAAATCAAATTTAAGCCTCCAAACAAGAACTTCTCTCCCGATTTCAATCTCGTTCTCCGGCTTCTTTCGTGTTCTCCGGCTTCTTTCGAGAGAGAGAGATGAGAGAGACGACAACGTTTCTGATTTCTTTATTTTCTTTCACTGACCAATCAAAATCCGCCATGTCACAGTCTCTTAAAACGAAAATTATTTCTTATTTAAGAAATGATCCTTAGCATATTAATGAGTTTTTGATTTAATTTTAATTATATTTAATCCTAAGAAACACACTAGAAACTCCGGATAATCCTGGTCTAAGTTCTTAACTCTCGACATGAAAAAGATAAAAACAATAAATGAAAGTCTGTGCAAAGAAAAAAACGTGCAAATTTAAGAAATATTTGAAGTGAATGAAAAATTATGATGGATTGAGAATTTATTATGTTTTCTTTATATAAAAGAGGATATAATTTTCAAATAGGATTATGAATTATTAAATATTATTATAACTTTGGAAGATTTTAAAGATTATGATAACTATGAAGATATGTATGTATCTTTATCTCATTAAAAATTAAATATATGAAAATTATATTGAATCAAAAAAATTATATCGCAATTCTTTTTGATTAAAATTTTTATTTTCCAAATTTCATATAAACTAAATTAAATTTTAATATTAAGAACAACTTTGTAATTAACTACGCGGATATTAAACATGATATTGGTAAGTACAGTTTTCTTTTTGAAAACTCACTTCTCTTTTAATATATAAAACTTTACTTCTTTACACAATTTTATACTAATATTCTTAATTGATTTGAATGATCATCATAGTCTCATAATATTCACCATAATTTTATAGTGATATTATATTTGATTAAGAAACCTGAAGAAAACAAATGGAGTAGGTAAGTTCTTCATGGTTGAACCGGTAATAAAAGAAAAAAAAAGGACTTTGTGAAGAAAGAAAAACTGCATATTTGAAAGATGTTTGTGGTAAATGATATGTAATTATTTTTTATCTTATTAAAATTTCAAAAGTATTAAATCAAAGCAAGAAATTTTAATCTAATTTTTGGATAATTTTATGTTTGCTTTAAATAAAAAGATGTAATATTTAAATAAGAATATGAATTATTAAAGATTATGATTACTATGAAAGATATGTAATTATCTTTATCTTATTAAAATTTTAAAAAGTATTAAACCAAAAGAAACAATTTTAATCTAATTTTCTGATAATTTTAAAACATAAGAGATAATTATATTTTTTTTAAAAATAATATACAAAAAAAAACTTCAAACAAAATAATCTCTGTAAAACATAAATAATTATTAATAAAAAACATTTCATTTATTGATAATTTTTAAAATTAAGAGATAATTTTGTTTCCATGACAAAGAAATAAGCTACAGTAAGAAAATTAGATTAAAAACGAATTAAGTATCATTATAATTAGAAATGTCATCTATTGAAAATAATTATTTTCTAATCTACTTTTTGGATAATTACAAAAGTTCAGTGATAAATATATTTCCACAAAAATAATAAAATTTAATTTAAAATAAAAATTTAAATATAAAACGGATTAGTTTTAGATAAATGAAAATTTTAATACTAAGTGTAACTTTGTAATCACCCAAGCTTCTAGCTTTTGGATAATTATGAAAATCAATTAATAAATATATTTCCTTAAAAACAATAATATCTAAGTTAAAATAATAAATTAATAAAAATTAATTAATTTTACATAAATATAAATTTTAATGCTAAGGATAACTTTATAATCATCGAAACTAAAATTAAATATAATGTCAAAAGATTAGATGTTTAGAAAAAATCACATATCAAATCATATATAAGATAAAATTATGCCAATATAGCAAGAATGACCATACAATAATTCATTGTGAACTGTATTGATCCTAACAGCTAGAAGATCATCTTTGTATCATTCTACTTTTCGTAATTATTGAAGATTTTTTTTAGTCAACAATTAGATTGATAATGCTCAATCTATATCCTAATGTCCACCCTGTAAAATTCTTTTTTTATCTACTAGTGTAGTGGAGAGAAGTCAAACCATGATATCTGAGTTATTATTTGGATCATTCTAACCACAAGACTGAGAGTAACTCGACCAATTATTTGAAGATTTAGTATTGTATATTAAAAGAAAAAGAAAATTTAAGAAATACCCATTGTTTGTATCCTTTTGCCAAAATACCTCTTGAATCTTGTTTTTGTAAAAATATCCCTCACTAATAAAAAATGACAAAAATAACCTCATATTATTTTATGAATTTATTTTTTGTAAATTTTATTTACAACAAATTGTTTTTCATAGCCAAAATATTTTTCCCGCCAAATTTGTTTTTTTTTATTCAAAATGTTTTCTTAAAAAATTTATAAAATTTTATAAGAGATCTTATAAAACTTTATAAATAATATTTTGTAATTTATCTTATAAAACCTTATAAATAGTATCTTTATAAGTTATCTTATAAAATCTTACAAGATTTATAACATACATTATAAATAGTATATTTATAAGTTATCCTATAAAATCTTCCAAGATTTATAAGATACCTTATAAAATTATTTTAAACCAAAAATATAATAAAAAATCAAATAAAATACAACATTTTGGGGTCTAATACGAAAACTATCTTTAGTTTAAGAAAAACTAAGTTTTGACTTTTCTATGGGTTCCATCAATCTTTATACGATAACTTATAAGTTAATTTTAATAAGATTTTATAAGATAACTTATTTTACTATTTATAAGGCTTTATAAGATAAGTTAGAATTATATTATTTATAAAAATTTGTGGAAAAAATCCTTATAAATTTTATAAATCTCTTATAAAGCCTTGTAAATTTTATAAACTCGACTATAAAGTCTTATAGATTTTACAAGTTCTTTTATAAAGCCTTATAAATTTTATAAGCTCTCTGATAAAGCCTTCTAAATTTTATAAGCTCTCTTATGGGAAATTTTATAAACTCTCTTATAAAGGCTTATAGAAAAACTTTTGGAAAAAATTTTGATAAAAAAAAAATTTGGTGGGAAAGAAATTTCGTAAAAGGAAAACATAATTTGCGGAAAAATGTACAATAATTTGGTGATCATTTTTCAATAATAAGGGTATTTTTTGAAAATGTCCAAAATATGATAGAAATGATGAAAATATCTTTCTTTGAGGGACATTTTTGTAATTCCTCTAAAAGAAATTAAAAATCATACAATAAAGATATCCGCATAATAAATATTTTATTATTTTTGTGAAGTAACTTTTGTTTAGTGGTTGGTAGTAAGTCTAATAAAGATATATACTCCATCACATAACCAAGAATCAAATCTCAATACATATATTATTAATATAGAAATTTGGCTAGTGGCCAACCAATTGTAATATACTATTGGAAAAAAATAATTTAAAATTTTTTAAGACTAATTTAACTTTAAAGACCTAAATTTTCAGTACACCAAAGCAATTTCAGAAATCGATCCCACCATGTTTGAAATATAATAATTTCTCACTATAATAGTAGCTTTGTAAAAAATGTGATTGAAAAGTTAAAACATATAGATAAGTTAACTTATATATTATTGGTTTCTGTTGAATATAGTGGTGTAGATTTCATTAATTTTGAAGTATAAATTTGTTTTGAGTTACACATGTTATTCATTAGAAGGGAGTTTATAGGTGATTAAATTGCCAAACGAATTCCCTCCTATGCACGTTTAGCCCTGGACATTTGGGTCTTTAGGTCGAGTTCATGTTGGATTCTTTCGCGTCCCATTCTTTCGGGTTTAGACCTATATAGAATTTATCACTATTTTGGTTCGATTCCAGGATCGTTCCATTCGGGTACGCATCAGTTCGGGTCCTAATTTTAAGAAAAAAAAAATTACTCAAATATCTAATTACCCTAGAAATATTAAAAAAATTCTAAAAATACCAAAAAAATACCTAATAATACCAGAAAATACTTAAACTGTTGAAAATACCTTTGAATACCACATATTCAAAAAAATATTTGAAAATATCTAAAAATACCATAAAATACTCATAAAATACTCTATAATATCTAAAAAATATTATAAAATCAGGTATTTGGTACGCGTTCAGTTCTCAGTTTGGGTCCAGGTTTGGGTTCTAAATTTTTGGATCCGTTCGAGTATTTAAATATTTGAGGTTTGGGTTCGGATCTTCCTTTCTAGGACGAGTCCAAGTTTGGATTCTCGGGTTCAGTTTTTATGCTCATGCCTATGCACGTTGGTCAAAGAAGTTTTTAGCTAACCAGATTCTTACCTTTTTTGTTCTGCTTTTTTCTTACTTTTTCAAACTCATCTACTTGGTTTTATGGCATAATTTGGTAATTTCTTGAGCCGGAAAATCGGAAATGGAATTCGAAATAGGTTCTCTTGCGTTACACTACTCACTACTCACTCTGAGATGCTTGCAACCCTCATCAACACCTAGGTAGTGATATTACTCTTCTCTTTGTATGTCCTCTTAACTATCTCTAGAACCTTTACTCACTTTGTGATAAGAATCTCTGCAACTTGTTTTGCCCATCCGACTTTATGGCTTGAAGACTCTCCTATGCTAAAAAAAAGAAAGAGCATTGTTGCTCCACCTGAACCTTCTTGCTCTAGACACGTCAAGGTTCCAAACCCGGATAATTCCAAGATCATCCAAAATAGTCTCTCACTCTAGTGGGAAGACTGACAAATGTTCAAACTCAAAGACTTTGGTCTCTCAGTTTCTTTCTTTCAAAGCATTGGAAAGCTAGCACCAGATCAGTTTGTGCAGATCGGACTAATGGCATGTTCTAGTTCTAGTTTACTACAAAAGAAGATATCAAAAAAGTTTTTATAAATAGACCATATCACTTTGCTAAGTGGATAGTTATCCTCCAACGCTGAAAATCCACCCTTTCTACCTCTTTCCCCTTTTAGATCCCATTATGGATCTCACAAAAAGGGTTACCACTACATCTCTGATTTGAAGTCACAATCAGAAGCACAGGCCAAGAGTGAGAGTGAACATCAATCATCTACTCCCTCTTGTCAGGAAGTCTAAAATAGAACAACCTAATGGAGACATTGTGGAAGTATCGCTGGAATATGAAATTTTAGTGAAATTTTGTTCTATCTTTTGCAAACTCAGCCATGAAACGCGAGATTGTAAAATGAATTCTCACTCAAGACAAAAGGATTCTTTACCCGAAAAGAGAAGCTCTTGTACACCATATGAACATCCATATTGGTACTCTAGCCACAGAGAACACAACTCTAGGTCTAGAATATCTCATTATGATCGAGACTATGTTTTAAAGGATTACAAAAGCCAGAATGGACATATCTAAGTATAGAAGAAGCAAGCAACCATACTATAGAGATATTTTTAGATCAATCAAACTTCTCTACCGAGACCACTCTCTGGAACCTAAGCACCACATCTCCACTTGTTTAGAGTGGCATGAAATTAAGAGACCAATATCTCAAGCACTAGCCGAAAGAAGAAATGCAGACAGAACCTCTGAGAACTTAATTGAAACCCTAGTTCAAATTAGAGATCGATCCCCTCGTGCCTCCAAATGCCCCCTCTCAAAGGAAAGATCAGGACCAAAGGAAGCTTTAAAGTTAGCAATGGGAGAACTCTGTGATGTGATGCTCAATATGCAAGTGTATCGGATCCAACTGAGAATGGTGCAAGACTGGAAATAATTAAGCAAGAACAACTAAGGAGAAGTTGAGGGAACAACTTCAATAATAGCAAATGACTAACATAATGTAGAACCTCACTCTATTAGTCCAAGTAACCACTCTCTGAACCTACCTTCCAGTGTTCTATAGATTAGGCCTAGCTGAACCTGAACGTGATGTCAAAAATGAAGTATGGCAGACCAAATACAAGGAAAAATATTTAAAACAATCCTCACATACTATGTGATGTAAAGTCTAGGAAGAGGAATGCTATCCAACTGCAAGGATCTCCGAGAGTACCTCATCATGAGGCATCCTCCTTTGGCATGCAAGCAACAACAATTCCATTATCAGGTTCTTAACAAAATCTAAATATCCCTCATCAAGATGTGAATGATTCATCAAGCATGCAGACTACTAGAGGAAATCACACTTCCACAGCTCAAAAATTGATGGATTTTTGGGATCCATCGGGTGTGCTCCCTTAACCATTTCATGCTGGAATTAATAAAGGTTGGAGAACCCCTTGACAATTTGAAAACTTTAGGACATCAGACAGAAGTTTTGTTCAGATCTTTTTTCTTATGTGAAACCAAAAACCCTGACTGACTATCAAAAAAATTTCATTGGATGGGATATGGAGAAAGCTTTTCAATACCTCCATGATGTATGTGATTTTTGATGCTTTTTAGGAAAACTCTTAGAGTCATTTTCCGTCCATATCACAGCATTTGTATCATTCTAGAGTCCTTTTAGGTTCATTTTCATGTCTTGCACTTGCATACCATACATTTTGCATATGAAGCGGATTTAGATATCTTAAGGAGCATATTGGAGCCAAATGGATGCAAGGAACAGAGTAGGAAAACTTAGGAAGACTTGGATGAACAAAGGAGCAGAAAAGTTAGAGCTTAGAGTTCCCCAAACCTCAGCCTCACACCATCAAAAGCGAGGATTGAACGAAGAATATCACCCCGCACAAATACCTATTGTGAAGGCCCGAAGGATGACACAAAAACTTCACCTGTCTGAAGAAGGAGCCTACCTCGCGGCCAAGACTCGCTCTCCCACTTCGAGGACCACCTCCAAATGAAACTTGTTGACCACCTTGAGGTATTTTGAATAAGAGACTAGGTTTATGTTTGTTTAGGCCATAAATAGGCCCTTGAGCCACAAAACTCGGCATCGGATATTCTCATCTTTTATGAAAAGTTTTTAGATTTTCTCTAAGTTTGTAGAACTCAAATCCGCATGATTGTTGGAAGTTAATTTAAAGTTGATCACATTTTCATTTTGTCTTCTATGTTCTGATCTTGCCTTAGGTTTTAGATTGTCATTCTTTACTTTTCATGCTGATTACTTCTTCATCAAGGTTTGAGCTCTCACCCGCCATGAGTGAGTAGATAAACCTTGGGCGAGGAGGAAATGAGGTAGATCGATGTAAATCTTGGTAAATCTAGGTTGATTCTGGTTAGTTTAGACAAGATCTTACTAAATCTAGTGGTCTTAATGCTGATTTCATTCTAGCCACTTGAACTCGGATCAGTTTCTCTGCGGCAGACTAGGGTTCGCCGAGGTGCCGATCTTAGCTAGGTTTAGAGTAATCTTCATTTGGAGCAAGAGATTGGATTCCTTATGAGATTACTAGCTTTTAGAGGGGTTCGATCTTCATGCTCATCCTATCTAATTTCCACTACTAGGATAGGCTCGGAGTTTCCTCGGGTGAAGGTTCATGATCGCAAGAGCGACTTGATCGAATCAGGATCCTTTTGCTTTGGGTCAATTTCCGATTGGGTTGTTAAGAAACTAAGTTCCTCCATAGCTTCACATCAATTGCTGACCTCTTTCTGCCTTGCCCATGTACTTATTTGCAGATTTATTGTTAAGATCTCATTCAACTTTTTCATGCTCTGTTTTTGAATTTCCTTTTGTCTTATTATCCTTTCTATTTTGTCTTATTCTCTTGCAATAGGTTGGTAGATTGTGACAGAATTTTTTACCCATTATTTGAGCTTGAACTAGATAGGTTGATTAGTCCTTTTTGCCTGTCTTCATTCTGAATATTGCCTGTCTACCCCTGGTTTATCCACAATGATTTGATAGAAAGAAACCGCAAAATCCTTTTATCAAATTGGCACTGTTGCCAAATTGGAATTGCTTAACTTCAATTAGGAAATTTCTCTGTTTAGGATCGAGTTCACCTTCATTTTGTGTTAAATCATTTGCTTGTGCTTTGGAATTTGGATCTTTAACGACAAAGTTCATATCCTACTGATAAAGTTGTTGTTTTTGCTGCATTTGCAGGCCTCGCAGGTACTCCTCGATGGCTGAACACGAGTGCAGAACATCACCAACTTCTACTCAAAGTCTATACTCGTTATCCAGCCCCGAGTTTAGGAAACTTCGCCTTCCTCTTTTCCATTCCTCGTTATGGCCACTTCTTCATTAGACGAGTATACCGATCGGGACTACTCAGACGTCCCTGAACACAGCACCACACGGATGATAGGCGCAGCTGACAAACCTACACCCTATTATCCTCGGTACAGAATCAACCCACCACCCGTACCCAATCAGACTTTTGAGATTAACGGTATCCTCATTGATATGGTTTAACCCATTAAGTTCCATGGATTACAATACGAAGATCTGCTTGAGCACCTCGACGAGTTTGAAAGGTTGTGCGAAACTACCCAAATCGACGGATTGAGCAATGATGCACTCAGACTACGTTTATTCCTGTTTTTCCTCGCGTAAAAGGCCCAGAACTGGGAAAAACATCTACCTCCTGGCCAGATCACATCTTGGACCGAGTGCAAGAAGGTATTCTTGAATAAGTTCTATTCCCCTTCCCGCACCGCGAAACTACGTACAACAATCTTTCATTTAACTCAAAAGCGATCAGAAAGTTTCCTCAACCATGAGAACGGTTTAAAGACTACGTCTCCTAATGTCTGCATCAGGGCTACACAATTGAGTCCTTACTCAGCACCTTCTACCAAAGAATTCGGTCGTGGTATCGAACGTTGCTTGACACAGCAAGAAACAGTAACTTTATGCACAAGGATATAAGTGCCGGATGGGAACTCATTGCAAACCTTGCTCAAGCTCAAGAATAATATAACGAAGGTGATGCAACTAGCGGAGTCTATTCTACCGACTCAGCTGAGCCAAGCAAATCAGAAATCCGTATAATGAATGCCAAAATGCACCATTTGCTACAAACTAGACCAAAACCTGACCCTGCTGAGGAAGTGACTAGAATCGAAAAAGACAGTTTGCTTGAACATACCGCTACTCTAACCGTCTCACAACCAGCTGTATTGGAAATGTTACAAGAGATACTGCAAGGACAAAAGGTTATGGCCGACGAGCTCACAAAGAAGTTTGCTGAGATCAGTGAGCGATATTCAGACATCAACCGTAAGATCGGGGACATAAACACAAGACTTCAGCAACTCGAACAACACCAAGCCACTCCTTTGCCTTCTCTTCTTTCAAACAAAAGCCTCGCTTGTCTACCTCGTCCGAACAACAAGGCATCCTACAATATTACTGCATTCAACACGGAACAGAAGATGGTTAGTGGTACTGCTTAGGCTGCTTATATTGAGGACAATATATTTGAGGAGGGGGAGGATGGTTCACTAATATAGATTTCCAATCAGCTAAAATTAGCTATAAACCTTGATAGTCCGCCTCGCACCACTGAAGAACGAGGGAAAAATGTTATAAAAAAAACTGCCAGACAACATCCCTCAACTCTCCTCGCCGTCACCATACCTAAGGTAATAGCGAGCTGAACTCTTGGCAGCCAGATTCACATAGAAGTAACTCGTCTTCATCCATTTGGCCTCACCTACCCTTTCCTAAGAGGTATAAAAAGCGCATTGCTGAGAAATATAAGACTTTGCTCTTCAAACAAATTAAAAACATCGAGCTTCCAATCCCATTGGTTGATGCTTTTATGTTGATGTCATCTTACCATTAGTTTCTCAAAGATGCAGTAAAAGAGAACATCAAGGAGATTAAAGGAGAAGTGATACCAACTCATCAGATTAGTGCAATCATCTTAAGAAAGGAAACACCCAGAAATTTAGCAGATCCTAGTACCTTTACCATCCCTTGTTCTCTTGGAACGTTATCTTTTCACAATTGCTTGTGTGATTTAGGGATTTCGATAAGTCTTATGCCTCTCTTGGTTGCAAAGAGATTAGGATTCAGAACTTTCAAAGCTTGTAAGATCTCATTGATACTCGCTGATCGATCTAAGAGGATACCACATGGAATGCTTGAAGATTTACTGGTTAATGTGGGAGGAGTGCAAATCCCGACAGACTTTGTTGTGCTCGAAATGGATCAAGAACCAAAAGACCCTTTGCTCTTTGGTAGACCTTTCCTAGCTATAGCTGCAGCTTTGATTGATGTGAGAAATAGAACAATACAACTGAATTTGGGGAAAACATCAAAATGAAGTTCCACATGAAAGATGTATTGAGGAAACGAGCTGCTTGAGAAATTGCTAACAAAAGATCAATTGCAAATTGCGTTAACCACGCCGATTCAAGATGAGTATTTGCGGATCGAAGCTAAGTTTTATAGGAAGCTTTTGGATGCCTATCAACCAGCGAGAAGCTCAGTCGTGATTGAGAAACTGGTGGAGTTAGATTTTAAGAATTAACGAGCGGTAAAAGGGATCCCAAGCCTTTTGCAAAAAGAATAGTCAGATCTGCTGAGCACTCAGTCATGCACCTTGCAGCAGATGACACCGAGGGAACCTTTAAATCAGTCCAAGACGATTGGTCCGAACTTAAGGCACCGAAAGTTGAATTGAAAACACTTCCCATGGGCTAAGGTACGATTTCTTAGGCCCTAATTCTACATATCTTGTAATTGTTAATGTTGCCTTGAATGATGAAGAGCTTGAAATGTTGCTAGCCAAACTTAAAAGCTTTAGAAGAGCTATAGGTTATTCTCTTGAAGACATTAAAGTAATCTCACCTAGTTTTTGCGTGCATAAAATTCACCTAGAAAATGAATCTCACTCTAGCATAGAGCCCCAAAGGAGGCTGAACCCGAACCTTAAAGAGGTAGTAAAAAATCCTAAAGTTGCTTGATGCGGATGTAATCTATCCCATCTCCGATAGCAAACGGTTTCCCCTGTTCATTGTGTTCCCAAAAAGGGAGGTATCAATGTGGTTAAGAATGATAAAAATGAAATGATACCAACTAGAACTATTACGGGGCATAGGATGTGTATAGATTATAGGAGACAAAATTCATCTACTAGGAAAGATTACTTCTCATTGCCTTTCATTGATCAAATGGTGGAACGTCTAGCTAACCACAAGTATTATTGCTTTTTAGACGAGTATAGTGGATTCTTCCAAATCCCTATACTCCGAGATGATCAAGAGAAAACAACTTTTACTTGTCCTTATGGTACTTTTGCTTATAAACAAATGCCATTTGGTCTTTGCAATGCTCCCGCTACTTTCCAACGTTGCATTATGTCTATATTTTTGGAATTAATCAAGGACATGGTGGAAGTCTTAATGGATGACTTCTCCGTCTATGGCTCCTCCTTCTCCTCTTGTTTGTCAAATTTATGAAGGTATTAAGCAGGTGTGTGGAGACCAACTTGGTGCTTAATTGGGATAAATGTCACTTCATGGTCAAGGAAGGGATTGTTTTGGGGCACAAGATTTCTGAGAAGGGCATTAAGGTTAATCAAGCCAATATAGATGTGATGGTTCAGTTACAACCCCCAAAGATGATAAAGGACATTAGAAGCTTCTTGGGTCACGCCGGGTTTAATAGGAGGTTCATCAAAGACTTCTCAAAGATAGCTCGGCCGCTCACTCACTTGTTATGCAAAGAAGCAGAGTTCTTGTTTGATGATGAGTGCATGGAAGCCTTTAAGACTATTAAGTCAGCATTAATTTCAGCACCCATTTTCCAAGCACCCGACTATGTGATAGGAGCAGTCCTTGGACAAAAGAAAGACAAGAAGTTGAATGTCATTTACTACGCGAGGAGGACACTAGATGACGCTCAAATCAAGTATGCAACAACCGAGAAGGAACTGATGATTGTAGTCTTGCATTTCAAAAATTCAGGTCATACCTAGTTGGTTCCAAGGTCATCGTCCATACCGACCATGCGGCCTTGAAGTACCTCATGAAGAAGAAAGATGCAAGCCACGGCTTCTTAGATGGATACTTCTTTTCCAAGAGTTTGACATGGAGATCGTGGATAAACCAGGGGTAGACAACAGTGTGGCTGACCACTTATCAAGGATGATGGTAGGATTTGGTCCCAATAAACGATTCCATGCCAGAAGAACAACTGATGGCGCTTAAAATAACCGAACAGGAACACAAGGATCAAGCCTCGCATGTCCCCCTCGCGGTAATCAACTCCGAGGAACATCAAATTGACCCGAATGATGAGCCTCCACGAAAAAAATAGTTTGCTGGATCTGTACTTCCATTGTATGCTGACTTGGTGATTTATCTGGTGGTAGGAGAGATACCCACGAGTTTAGAAGGATATCGAAAGAAGAAATTCTTTAGAGATGTCAATCACTACTTTTGGGATGAGCCATATTTATACAAGAGAGGATCGGATGGTGTGTTTATATAGTGTGTGGCTGAAGAAGAAGTACAAATGACTGGTTGAACACTACAATATGTCTACATATGGAAGACATTTTGCATCTTTCAAAACAGTTCAGAAAATTTTGGAAGCCAGTTTTTGGTGGCCTACAATGTTTAATGATGCTCAAGCTTTCATATCAAAGTGTGATCCTTGTCAATGAATGGGGAACATATAGAAACGCAATGAGATGCCTCAAAAACCAATTTTGCACATTGAAGTGTTTGATTGTTGGGGAATAGACTTCATGGGACCCTATCACACGGAAACACTTCATCTTGGTAGCCGTAGACTATGTCTCAAAATGGGTGGAAGCGGTAGCAAGCCCCACGAATGATGCAAAAGTGGTAATAAAGCTGTTCAAGACTATCATCTTCCCTAGTTTTAGAGTTCCACGAGTTGTGATTAGTGATGGAGGATTGCATTTCATCAACAAGGCGTTTGAAAGTTTGCTTAGGAAGTATGGGGTGAAGCACAACATAGCCACATCCTATCACCCTAAAATCAGCGGGTAGGTGGAAGTCTCCAATAGGAAAATTAAATATTTACTTACAAGGGTAGTTTGCGCTTCCAAGAAAGATTGGGCAGCTAAGCTTGATGATACACTTTGGGCATACCGAACTGCCTATAAGACGCCAATTGGGAGGACACCGTTTCAGTTATTATAAGGGAAATCATGTCATCTTCCTGTAGAGATTGAGTACAAGGCAGTATGGGCTACAAAATTACTAAACTTCCAGCTAAATACAGCCCAAGAAAATAGGTTAATCGACATACATGAGTTGGAGGAGATAAGGATCGATACTTATGAGAGTTCTAAGATCTACAAGGAAAGAACAAAAGCTCTTCACGACAAGAAAATAGCACAAAAAGTAATCTCCACCGGAGATCGCGTGTTATTGTTCAACTCAAGGCTTAAGTTATTCCCCGAGTAGTTAAAATCAAGGTGGACCGGTCCGTTTGAAGCTAAAGAAGTTCTACCCTTAGGAGCAATCATTCTAATCAACTAAAGAGGGGAGCCGTTCACGGTCAATTGGAAAAGGGTCACGCCTTACTTGGCAACTAAAGAAATACCAGAGAGGAAGGTGGCAGTCCTCGATGAATCTTCTCCGCTCTGAATGAGGGAAAAGTCAAGCTTGAGACTACAAACAAGTTCACTTGGGAGGAAGTCCCATATTATGAATTTGCTTTTAATAACTTTTTCGTGCATTTGTCTTTTCGTTTAGGTTGAAGGGTTATTCATCAGGGTAGACCAGCTTCAGAGGTTTGAACGCAAAGGATATAAATGAGATGCCTCGACCCTGGAACCGAGGTTAAAATCCGAGGTAACCTAGCTAGCAGCAACGAGGGTACAACCAGCTGTCTAAGGCTCCTGCTCATCGAATGGTCCCCACCAGTCAATTTTTGAATCCAAGAAAAAGAGGACGGTCAAGGAATAATGAAAAAGATCGGACGGTTGTGACTGGTCAAGGATTTCGAAATTTAAAACCAACGATTGTAATGTGGTCAAAGGTCAAAGGATGCCTCGGGACCAGATCTGGTTCCCAAAGACCAAACAATGATTTTCTCAACGACCCAGTCTTCTTCCATGGCAACATAAACCCTAATTGCCTCCTCGTCTTCTTCCTCTCAAGCTCTCCTCTCTTCTCCAAAACCATATAAACGCTAGAAGGACAGCACCGAGGACAAAGTACCAGCCATGGCAACCATTGAGAAAGGCAAGAATCGGGAAATGGTGAGAGAGAACAGCGAGGGCGAAGTTTGAGAGATTGAAAGGAGCCTGGAGTGTTCTCATTCGTTTAATACCCGAAGAATGAGCAACGAGAAATGATGGCGAGGTATGATACATCCGGATACCAAAGGAGAAGGATCAGCCATGTTTGCAAACTAACAAAGACACATCCAATGCACCGCGCGAATATCAGTTGGAGGGACGAAGGAGTGGAGGTTGTCCAATGTTCAAAACAAGAATGGATGGAAATACGAACAAGAAATCCTCAGAGAGGACACCAGCTCGATAAAAGCGTCGATGAGTTGCCAGATACCGCTCCCTCCTGCACATTCCTCGCTCCAACAGATAAGGTGCTGTTCCTGTCCCATACAAGCTAACTTAGAGAAAACAGGTGGCCCCTCGTATGAAGAACTCGCAATAAGCAGCGTGGGTTCCGACTCATAGATACTAAAACTCCAATCCATTTTACATATCGTTTTGTTTTTATTTTTGCTTGTATAGATAACTTTCTCAGAGTTTAATTCACACAAGGGACTGTGTGATTTAAGTTTGGGGAGTCTAGAGTTCTCACATTGTTTTTTGTGTTCTTATTTTCCATTTTGCATGCATTCGCTTAGGTTGTAAAATCCATTTAGATTTATCTTTATTGCATTTTATTGTTACATTTCAAAGCATCTAAGGTATAGAAAAAACCAAAAAAATTGAAAAATCTTGAAAATTAAATCCAAAAAAAAACAGTGTTCATGTAGTTGCATCCATTTTGTTTTGAACATAGGTTGCATTCACATAGGACTCATGCATCCGTACTCGTTATATGGGAATTATCTTGATAATAGGCAAACCTTGTTAAGATAGCTAGTAACCATTCTGAATGCTCTTGATTGGTAATTAGCCGTTTTGGAAAGTTTTTGGGCGGATCATTCACCTTAGTGAACTTTGTTTGTGTTGTGTCTTGAAAATTCCTTGTTTGATTCCTTTTAAAATTGGATTTGAATTGCCAATTTAGGGCCTAGAGTTGCACTAAATACCTTCCTTCTTTATGTTTAGCGTGATCCATTGTGTGTGTACTGTAAAACCCTCTCAAGTTAAGTGGAAAAATAAAAAATAAAAGCTGCCCGCCAAAACCAAGTAAGTGGTAAAGGTGAAGCGGCTGGAAGGATGTGTAAATCTGTAGCCTTTCACGGTCGTGTATATCTGCTTCTTACTCCATATGCGGGTTGGTGAAGCAACTTGGAAGGATGTGTAAACCCGTAGCCTTTCATGTTTGTGTAAGCCAACTTCGGAAAAGCCAAAAGGGCATATAAAAAAAGAAAAGAAAAAGAAAAAATAAATAAGCGGGCAGCAAAAGTGTGGACGAGAGAACCACTTGAGTTGAAAAGAATGATCATGCTAAGCTTGGGGAAGTTGAACTATGTACTCGTTGATCTTTAGTCCCTTTTGAGGACCGCACCTAGAAGAAATAAGGAATTAGACTTGAATCTCTAGAGACCGGCTTGGGTATTAGGAAGCTACAGGCTGGATGCTATTCTTGAAGATGACTACATTGCGGTTTCCAGAATAATAGAGCTCACATGTGGATTATGGCCCTAGCTTAGACAAGTTGCTCGTCGGATGAGATATTCCCATTTTGTGTGCACTCTTCCATCTTAGGTCATTGCACTTGCTTGAGGCCAAGCAAGATCTAAGTTTGGGGGAGCTGATGTATGTGATTTTTGATGCTTTTTAGGACAACTCTTAGAGTCAATTTACATCCCTATCATAGAATTTGTATCATTCTAGAGTTGGTAGATCTAGGTTGCTTCTGGTTAGTTTACATCCATATCATAGAATTTGTATCCATATCATAGAATTGGTAGATCTAGGTTGCTTCTGGTTAGTTTAGAAAAGATCTTACTAGATCTAGTGATCTTAATGCCGATTTCATTCTGGCCACTTGAACTTGGATCAGTTTCTCTACGGCAGACTAGGGTTCGCCGAGGTGCCGATCTTAGCTAGATATAGAGTAATCTTCACCCATAGAACTCTAAATCTTCACAAATTCTAAAGTTGACAATGTAACTTGTGAATTTAGGTTCCAAACAAGTGACCCAATCAATATCTAGCAATTCCTAAGGCAAACAATCCATATACAAGTTTAAATCACCGTGAATGCAATATTTGAAAAAGAAGAAATCTTGAGCTTTAAATGAGGATAATGTAGAGATTTTCATACATAGAAGTTGTAGATGATATGGAAATGGGGAGAAACTTTTCGAATATTTACAAGAAACCAAAAGAAACATGAAGAAAGTTATATGGATTCAAGTTGAAAAAGTGAAAAGAAGAAAATTTTGAGAGTAAATGGAAAACAAAATCGTGGTAGAGAGAAGTGGAGGAGAGAGACTGTGAAAACATTTTTGTGTAAAAATTTGACTAAGTAAGAAAAACTTACTTTGGTGAGACCATCGACAGCACCTCTTCGACCTTATGGTCGATGGTCGAGTTTCCGCAAGATTCTGCGAGCTTAAGTGTTGGATCGTGGGTCATCGACCAGTTGGTTGAGTATGTTGGCACCAAGATCTCATTTGGTCGTTTGTCGGGTCGAGTCTCTCGACCTCAAGGTCGATCGTATGAAGCCTCGTGTTTGTTTATGCGGTATGTCCAATCGTGTTGGGATGTATTGACCTGAAGGTCAAAAGAATGGTATTGTGGGGCCGTGTTATGCATTGATATGTGGTACCTCAGTCGGGTCAATTATTTCGACTTAAAGGTCAATTATCCAATCATCTGCATCGACCCGTGGTAGGTATCGTCGGGTTGTTTCGCTCAACTACTTGGTCGATCCAACTACTTCCTGCCTGTGATCATTTCCGTTTGGTACCATTGGCCCCAACACGATTGATCTTATCCTCGATCATGTCCACTCAGCGACCTTCCCAAGCCGAGCATCGACTTGATCCGGTCGATCTTGTCCTCGACCCATTCGTCCAAGACCCAACCTTTTTAGCTCAAATTCCATTTTTCCAATTCTCGTTCCGCTTTTATTTCACCTAGATCAAAACCATGCTAAAAAGCACACAAAAATAAACAAACCAAGTAGAGAAAAAATAAAAGCTATATACAAGGATACCATAGGATTGCCTCCCAAATACACTTGTTTTACATCTCAAGCTCTATGTTGTTCACCATTTTTTATGCAGTGTGAGGATTGGAAAGCGGAATCTTCTTCGTAATTGTGTCCTTAGAATTGGCAGAGTGAGCCTTTGTTCGAGGGAATGTTTAACCGAATTTTGTATTTCCTTCTTGAACAATTCCTTCAATCCATAGAGTTCTAGTCTCAAACTCTCCATACCCAATCAAACCACAGAGACTACTCAGTCGTGCCTTGATAGGATATGAGACTGCTTTGTTCACCTTCTCAAGTACCACCCTCTTGTTGGCGAAATATATATTTTCTCCCACCGTGCTTAGAAATGGTCGTCCCAAGATGAATGGAATCTCACAGTTCAGATCCATCTATACTACTGCAAAATCCATTGGTATCATACAATTACCCATCCTGATTGGATAGTCAACCAACATTCCAACCGAATATTTAGTAGATGCATCCCCAAGAGAAATGGAAGTGGTGTGCGCCTTCATATCAATAGCTACTAATTTCATTACTATCTCTAAAGATAACATATTCACACTGGCACCCGAACCACATTAAGCATCATCAAAACTCAATTTTTCAAGGGTACAAGTGATGACAATGGTGCCTTGATCCTTTTCCTTAGGCAATACCTTTGACCCTGGTGGTCCTGAATAAAGCTCTCAACCATTTGCCAACAGCTCCTCGACCTTTTCTCAGGTTACTAAGATCTCTCTCATGAAACTTACATTTGCTGGAACTGCGTGTAAGTTGGCCACATTTGACATTGGTACACCAATCTTACAAATATTCCCTTTAAACTTAGAGAGCACATACTTTTGAGCCTTTTTATAGAAACTTCCTAGAAATGGAAAAGGTGGTACATAAGGAGGGAGTTCAATAGATTTCTCCTTCTTTTTTCTCAACTCCTTTAGATGCACTCTCCTTATTATGAGCAACTTCCTCAGTAAGTGCATTAGACTCAACAACCAATATCTTTTCATTCTTTTCTTGAACTTCTTTTGAATTCCCTTTGAAACACTAGCTACTTCCTCGCGACTCTTGGCATTTTCAATAGCAACTTCAACAACTTCCTTGCTTTTAACACACTTGTTCCTCTTGTCTTCTTCCCTACACTAAGCACCCCATTCAGCATATTCCTCACCATCTAATTCCCTTTAGTGCTCATTGTTTGAGATGATTACATTACAATATTCTGGTTTTGCTCTGGTTTCTCGGGAAGTTTACCGGTTGGTATTTGACTTGTGGAGACTCTTTGAGAAACTGGTTGTCAAGGGTCTTCAAGTGAGAGTAAATTTCACCAAATTTAGGTTGAGATTCATTGTAATGAACATCAACTTTGCTCTCGATCTTGTCCAATCATTCATTTGTCTCTTGTTGTCCATTTGCTTGTCCTTCCACAATTTTCTTCAACATAGCTCTCATGGCAGCTTCATCACTAATTGGAGCTCGTGAATAATTATCAACTCTTGGCGGCCCTGAAGGTGGAATCTTAAGCCCAGAAGAATACAAGTTATGTTGATTTAGAGGTGGAGCTCCGCCTTGAAAAAGCCACTGGTTGTTTTGAGCTTGAGGAGTATTCCCATATGGTCTTGGTTGAAAAAGATTCCCTTGAGGTAACTTTGGTGGATAGTATTGGTCTTGAGGATTCTCCGCATTGTTGCTTCTATAGGAAAGATTATTATTCCTATAGTTTTGATTGTAGGGATGGTTTTGGTAACCTCCTTGGTAGTTGCTTTGATTCCCCAAGTAGTTATCTTCCTCTTGCACTCTTCCACTACCATCATAAACCACTTCTTGATACCCTTATTGTCCTCCAACAACCTCTCCTATGTAATTCACATCGTTCTGGTTCACAAAGAAGATTTTCCTCAATTTATCTAACTTCTCACTTAGCTTCTTGTATCTTTGGCTCACCAAATCTGAATCCCTCATGTTCCTATCGTAATCTCCTTCATAACAAGCCTCACTTTGAGAAAGTTTCTCAATCAAATGCTCCCTTGAAGTGTAGTCAAAATAGCAAAAATCCCATAGATGGACGTGTCTAAAGCTCTCTTTTGATACATCTTGATGTGGGTAGCTCCTCGAGTATTCTTTTAGTCTTTACCATGCTTCATAGAGATTATCTTTTCCTCCTTGCTTGAAACTAGAGTTGTCATTTCTAATCTTGGCCGTTTTTTGCTTGGGGGTAGAATTTTGTAACAAACTCCTTCTTCACCATATCCCAAGTAGAGACCAATTATGAGGACATGTTTCTGTCCCATTGTGAAGTCTTGTTCCCAAGAGAGAAGTGAAACACTAGCATCTTGATTGCATCCTCATGGAAACCATTCATTTTCACTGTCCTACAAAGTCTCTCAAATCGATCAAGATGATCCAAAGGGTCTTCCAATAGAAACTCATTGTACTGTTTGTTTTGAGCCATATTGATCGAGCTTGAGTTCATTTCGAAGTTGTTGGGTGTAATAGCTGGAGTAAGGCTATCATAACGAACTTCCCCAAGACTTGGCTCATCAAAAGCCCTAATTGGTCTCACAGCTGGCTGTCCTAAACCCAAAGGTTGGTTTTGAACTCCAATACCATGAACATCTCCCCTTGGAGGCTGCTCATTCGGTTCCCCTTTGTCGGTTTTGCGAGTTGCACTCTTGCTGTTGTATTGGGCTCAGGTTTATGGTCTAAGACAGGTTGCTATGGGCTGTGACTTAATTGGTTGTTATTTGGGCTTAGGTTAAAGCCCATGAAGAATAAGTGTCTGGTATTTAAGTCATGCTCATGTGAAGACATTCTCTATGGTTTATTCTCAGACGCAGAGAGAGACGTTGTGTAGAGCTTTGGGTTTAAGCTTGGTAAGCACGTTTCAGGGATCTGAGAGGAATAGAGAGATAGGTGATAGTACATACATCTGTTGAGAGTGATACACGGATGGTGGGAATTTAGTTATGTAATCAGCTTGTGCGTAGATCATCTCGGTGAGGGTGTGGGGATTGTACTTGTATTTCTCTGTTTGATATAAGCTATCCGGAGCCATTCCAGCGAGATGTACCTTGACCAACATTTGGTCTTGGGAACTCGTAAATACTCTGTGTCTTTCTCTTACTTTCATTACACAAACAAAAACACAGGAAAAACAACAGGTTATAAAAGAACACAGGAGACTGTATCAGGTAACCAGATCATTGATTAGTAAAATGGACACAGGTGACTGAAACGATATCCTAACAATGGTATCAGAGCCAGGTTGCAGCTTCAGCGTTGTGTTTTCTGATCAGGATCGATCGGGTATTTTCTAGGTGTTTCTGAGTTAATGTTGTGGTGTGTTGTGTATCTATGTATTGATCAGTGGTTTGGTTTCTGGATTTCATCTTGGCTGTAAAGGGTTGTTCGGGTTATCAGTAGTTGTTAACAGTTTTCAGGATCGGGTTTCTAGGTATCTGTTTGCAGTATTGTTAAACTGATTTTTGCAGGGTTTCAGTCAGTCAGTTGTATCTTCTTCTGTGGATTATCATATCTGTGGTAAGGTTGACAGTTGTCTGTGGTTTGTTCATCAGAATTTTTCAGAGAGCTATCAAAGAGGAGTATTAAGGATATCAGTTCTTTGGTGAACGGTCAGATGGAACCAACTCAAGGTAGATTTAAAGTGGAGAAGTTTGATGGTGAAGGTGAATTTTCCTTATGGAAATAAAAGATTCTGGCTCAGCTTGAACTTCTGGGTTTAGATGACGTTATACAGGCATCAACTAATACATAATCAGAAAATGAACCCAAAGATGATAAAGGAAAAGCAGTAGACGTAACTTAGGTTCAAAAGAAGAAGATAGCCAACCAGGAGAAATTGAGAGACAAGAGGGTCATGAACCTGTTGAGCATGAGTCTAACTAATATTGTTCTGAGGAAAGTTGTCAAGGAAACGACAACTCAGGGAATGTGGACTGCACTTGAGAATACATATCAAGTAAAATCTATGCCACATAGATTTGATCTGAAGCAGAAATTCTATAGTTTTCGAATGTAGGAGGATAAAAATCTGGATCAGAATCTACATGGGTTTAACAACTTGATGTTTGAGCTTTCAAGTCTTGGTATAAAGATGGAAGATGAAGATCAGGTGGCTATACTATTAAACAGTCTTCCAAGGCATTTTGAAAACCTTGTGCACACCCTAAACTACAGTCTCGGGAAGCAGACAATAATAGTTGACATGATTATCAAATCAGCATATTCTATTGAATATGAGCTGAAGGGTAAAGGCTTGCTCAAACAAAAGTCTGTCGGTGAAGGTTTGATTGGATGTCAATCAAGAGGTCGATCTGAGAAGAGATCAAAATAAAATGGCAGATCAGGTTCAAGGAGTAAATCTCGAATAAGGAACAAAAAGGTTTGTTGGGTTTGTGGAAGTGGAGATCACTTCAAGAATGATTGTCCAAAGAAGAATCATGGAAATTCCTATCATCAAGAGATGATAAAGCTGAAGCAAATGTTGGTACAGCTGACTGGACAGAACCAGAAGTTCTAATAGTCACTAAACACCCATCTAAGGAATGATGAATATTAGATTCGGGTTGCTCCTATCATATGACCTATAGGAAATATATAATGTTTAAATTGGAAATGATAGATGGGGGCAGAATACTGATGGGTAATGATACATTTTGTGAGACCACGGCTGTTGGAAAGATCAAGATCTTGAATCACAATAGTAAGGAGGTCATACTCACAAATGTCATATATTCTCCTACAGTTAGAAGGAATTTGATTTCTTTGGGACAGTTGGAGTCTCAATGGTGTTGGTTTAAATTTTGGATTACAGGTTAAAAGTGTTTAAGGGTGACAAGGAAATGTTAGCCGCTGATTATACCAACACTATGTATTTCCTTGAACGTGAAGCTATGTTGAGACAAGAAAACACAGCAGTGAAAATAGGAGATCGTACTGCTCTTTGGCACAATAGACTGGGACATATGAGTGATAAAGGGCTGCAGCTGTTAATCTAGAACGAGTCACTGAAAGTTAGTGATATCTCGAATCTACAGCAGTGTGAAAATTGCATTTTTGGAAAGGCACACAAATTCTCATTCAGCACAGGAAAGCATACATCAAGTGGTGTTCTTGAGTATATGCACTCGGATTTATGGGGGTCACCAAATGTGACTCCATGTCTGTCTTAGTGTCAGTACTACATCTCGTTTGTTGATGATTTCTCAAAAAAGGTGTGGATCTATTTCTTGAAAACTAAGGATGAAGCGTTCTCATAGTTTGTTGAGTAGAAGGCTATTGTAGAGAATCAAAGTGAAAGGAAGGTCAAGGCATTAAGGAGAGACAATGGCCTGGAGTACTGTAATTCTATCTTTGATAGTTTCTGTAAAGCAAACAGAATTTTGAGGCATAAGGCGTGTCCTTATACTCCACATCAAAATGGAGTGGCTAAGAGGTTAAATAGAACAACTCCTGAGAAAATCAGGAGTCTATTATCTGAACCAGGACATGGTGATCCTTTTAGGTAGACGCATCTTATAAAGTTGTTTACCTCATAAACAGATCACCGTCAGTACCGTTGAAGTTTAAAATCCCGGAAGAAGTTTGGTCAGGGAAGGAAGTAGATTACACACATTTGAGAAGATTTGGTTGTTTAGTCTACTATCATATTGATCAAGGAAAACTAAAGCCAAGGGCTAAAAAGGGAATCTTCATGGGGTATCCTCAAGGTGTTAAGGATACAAAATCTGGAATGGTTAGGAGAAAAAATGCATTGTAAGTCGTGATGTAATTTTCTGTGAGGAGGTTCTCTACAAGGATGTGAAACAGGTTTCTGAGGAATAGGAGAGTGTTAAGAAACAGACGGGTAAAGGGTCAATTTCATTTTTTCGGAGGATCAGGTTACAGATTTGGCTGAAAATTCTAGAGCAGGTGCGTCTAGAAGAGAAATTTCAGGAACACATGGCTCATCAGAAGGATGTTCAGATCAAGGTGGAGTTTCAGATGAACATGGATCAAATCAGGAGGCTGGTAACGGTAACAATGATGGTGATTCTGTGTGATTTACAAGTAGAAGCATCGCTTGATAACTATGTTCTAGCACGAGATAAACCGAAAAGAGCACCAGCTAAGTTACCTAGCAGATTTGATGATTATGATGTTGCAGCCTATGCTTTGAGCATGTCACAGCTGATTGATGAAGATGAGCCTAAAACTTATCAGGAAGCTGCTAGCTGTAAATATAAATTACAGTGGATTGCTGCAATGAAAGAGGAAATCGAGTCTTTGTTGAAGAACAAGACTTGGAAATTGATTGAACGACCAGAAAACTAGAGATCAATTGGCTGTAAGTGAGTTTACAAGTTCAAGCAAGGAATACTAGGGTTTGAAGAGTCTAGATTCAAAGCTAGATTAGTTGCCAAGGGGTATTCTCAGATCGAAGGACTGGACTACAACGAGGTGTTTGCTCCTGTGGTAAAACAGGTTACAATTCGAATTATTCTGTCGGTTGTGGTGAATTATGATTTTGAGCTGGAACAGATGGATATAAAGACAGCCTTTCTACATGGTAAATTGGATGAAAGGATATTGATGGATCAACCTGAAGGGTTTTCTAAAGGTAAAGATGTGTGTCTGTTACATAGATTATTGTATGCTTAAAACAGTCACCAAGATAGTGAGATCTGCAGTTTGATGAGTTTATGATGGCTAAAGGTTATGCAAGGAGTACGCCTGATCCGTGTGTGTATTTCAGGAGGTATGATGAGACTAATTATCTCTATCTATTGTTATACGTGGATGACATGTTGATTGCAGCCAGGAGTAAAGCTGAAATTCAGAAACTCAAAGACTTGTTAAGCAGTGAATTTGAAATAATGAATTGAGAGCAGCAAAGAGGATTTTGGGATGGACATAGTGCATGACAGACAGCAGGGTGTGTTAAGGTCATCTCAGGAAAAGTACATAGCCAAGATGCTGAGAACGTTTCAGGTTTCTGAAACAAGAACACTAAATACATCTATTGGAACACATTTCAAGCTTATGAGTACTAAGAAGGATGATCAAGCAGAGGCTGAGTTAGAGATGAAAAAAATACCATATTGTAGTGCTGTCAGGAGTCTGATGTATGCCATGGTTGGTACACGACCATACATAGCTCACACGGTTGGATTGGTGAGTCGGTTTATGAGTTCACCTCGCAAAGAACATTGGTCAGCTGTTAGATGGATTCCGAGATATCTAAGGGAAACAAAAGATTGTGTTCTAACTTTCACAAAATTAGACAGTTGTAGAGTAACAGGATTATGTGATAGTGATTACGCAGCGGATTTAGATCGGAAAAGATCAATTACAGGTTATGTATTTCAAGTCAGATCAAACATAGTAAGTTGGCGGTCAGGGTTACAATAGGTTGTTAATTTGTCGACTACTGAAGCCGAATACATGGCTTTAGCGGAAGTAGGAAAGGAAGCCTTGTGGCTGAAATCAATTACCTTTGAATTGGGTCTTCGGGAGAGTCCAACTAAGTTGTTCAGTGATTTCCAAAGTGCCATCTGCCTCGCGAAGAACAGTGTGTTCCATGAGAGAACAAAGCACATACAGACTCGTTATCACTTCATCAGGGACGTGATTGAAGAAGGGTTGACCTAGGTGCTGAAAATTGGAACAACAGAAAATTCGGCGGATGTGTTGACAAAATCAGTTTCGGTAAATAAGTTTGAAGAGGTAAAGGAGAGTCTGAGAGTTTTCAGGTTCTCACACTAGCTTGGACACTGAGTTGTGGTCCCGACAGGTGATTTTCGGGGATACCAGACAAGTGATTGTCTGGGGTTTCAGAAATGTGATTGTCTAAGGCATCTGACATGTTATGGTCATGGGTTCCAGACAGGTGATTGTCTGGGGTATCAGACATGTGATTGTCTGAGGTATCTGACAAGAGATTGTCGAGGTTTAACAGAGAAAGAGAAGGTTTATTATCTTTGGAAGCTCTGTTGGATAAGAGTCAACTCAAGGTGGAAAATGTTGGTTTTTCGAGTTAGACTCTTGCTGTTGTATTGGGCTCAAGTTTATGGTCCAAGATAAGTTGATGTGGACTGTGATTTAATTGGTTATTATTTGGCTTAGGTTAAAGCCCATGAAGAATAAGTGCCTTGTATTTAAGTCACACCCATGTGAAGACATTCTTTAGGGTTTATTCTCAGACACAGAGAGAGGCGTTGTGTAGAGCTTTGAGTTTAAGCTTGGTAAGCATGTTTCAGGAATCTGAGGGGAATAGAGAGATAGGTGATAGTACAAACATCTATAGAGAGTGATACACGGATGGTGGGAACTTAGTTCTGTAATCAGGTTGTGGGTAGATCATCTCGGTCAGGGTGTGGGGATTGTACTTGTATTTCTTTGTTTGATATAAGCTATCCGGAGGCTTTCCGGCGAGACATACCTTGACAAATGTTTGCTCTTGGGAACTTGTAAATACTCTGTGTCTTTCTCTTACTTTTATTACACAAACAAAACAAACAAACACACAGGAAAAATAACAGGTTATAAAAGAACACAGGAGACTGTATCTGGTAAACAGATTATTGATTGGTAAAACAGACACAAGTGACTGAAATGATATCCTAACACCCTTGTGGGTTGTTGCCGCGGTTATTCATACCTAGGCATCTCAAATGATCCTCTTACTCTTTTGCTTGACTCTCGTTGGCTACTCTTCTATTAGCTCTTTCAAGTGCTACTAAATTCGCATTACCCTCAAGAATTTTTCCTTGTTTGCACCTTAGTTACATGCACCTTCAAGAAAAACAAAAGGCAACAAACTTAAACGATTAGTAAACAAACAAAAACAAAGTCTCTAGTCTTAATTCGAATCTAAATCCTAATGGCTAATTGTAATAAGTTCCCCGGCAACAACGTCAAATTGATGTTTGATTTTGACAAGAAAGCAATTATGCAAACAACTATCATTGAAATCACTTGAGGTTTGAACCATAGAGAACCTAGAACTAACACACTAAGACCATAGGATTCTCACTTTAGCTAAAGAAATCCAAAGTGTGAGATTTATAACTACTACTACTCAAACCAAATCTAAACCAAACAAATCATGAACTAAATAAACTCAAGCACAAAATAAAATCAAGCAAAAGAGAACAATTACAAAGTAAAGACAATTGAATAAAAATGAATGGTCTTAAGCAAGGAAAACGATCCAAGCGAAGGGAAATCAGTCAATGATGCAACAAGGTACAAAATTAAGATCAACATTAGATCAACCCACTTTCATTGCATTAATCTCTATACCAATCAATCAATTTAGCTAAAATCTCATTCACAAACCAATTAATCAATAAGCATTAAGATCAAGTTCATTAAGTCCACTAATCATCCTAACATCGTCTCTTAATAGCTAGGGAAGTAAGCTCTCAACAGGTCATTCAGGAATTTCATCAAACACCTCTAGGGCCTGAAATCTTCTAGCATCTATTTTCAAGTGATTAAGTTGAATCTAGCATTAATACCACCTAATAAGAAGGAATCTAACAACCTAAACATCAAAAATGAACTCCACAACCCTAAGATCTACCAAGCCTTCAACCACTCTATGAACTACTCACACATAATAAAAGTAGAAACCAAAATAAATGATCAGATGATGAACATAATTAAATAGACAAGAGATAAAGAGATTCTATATATATATTCTCAAGGAGAATGGTCCAAGTGAGTCTCTCAATGTTTTCTCTCAAACTCTCTCTATATATGTTCTTAGGTGGCAACAAATTAAAACTTAGATAATTCTTAATAAAAACTTAGGTCTTTATACCCTTAACTTAGGGTTTTAAAAACATTAAAAACGGATTTGGATCAACTCAGGACAAACCGGGTTATATAGAATGAAATGCTAAGGTAAGGTCAAGGTCGAGTAGCTCAAGGTCGAGCTAGTGGTCAAGGAAGTGTTGCCAAGATCGTGAATCCATGCATGCGTTCCATCAAGGTCAAGTCCGTCTGGTTGTTGGTCGATGTTTCAATCACGTACGGTTGGTGCAGGACGAGACTTTATCGACCATGCTTAGTCGGATCGTTGGTCGTGGTAGTGAGGTCTGGTGTGTTTTGAAGCCAATGACACGAAGTAGAAGTCTCCAAGTTGGACTGAAGGTCGAGGAACGAGTTGTTCGTGAGTTCTCTTGGTTGCGTGCGGGTCGATGGTCCGAAATGCTAAACTTTTGCATCAGGTTAAGGTGCGCCGAGGTCTTATGGTCGACCTCATGGTCGAGACTGTGTGATCAGTGTCTTTCCTGCATGAGTTCCACAACATTTCTCCATCGGATCATTATTTATGACTATTTCATATTTAGTAGATTGATATTTATTAATATTTTATTCATATTTACAACCATTGACCATGTGGTCAAGTAACGCCTTCATGCGTGTGATCTGATGTGGACGTTGACCTTGTCTAGTCGTTCATGAGGTCGATCCTTACTCTTTCTTTATCCTTCTTCATAATTCCTTATCTATTCTTGTCTCAATGGTTGAATGCCTCATCCCAAGAACTTCAATCCTCCAAGTTGAATTCCAAATCACCTGAAATGAGTCAAAAAGGAAGAAAATATGCAAATGCATGATCCTAAGACTCTAAGCATGAACTATGCACAATGCTATCTAAAATGAGGCCAAATACAACTTATATGAACGAGAATGACGCAAAAACAAAAATAATAGCATAATATTCATATATATTAGATGCTAGAGTCATAAGATGGATCATCCTAACCTAGAGGTATCAAGTGGGCCGGTCCACGTCTATCTAATCTGTTCACTACAAAAAAATTATTTTCTTTTGACTGCAGCAGGCTAGTCCATTAGGACTACGATCTATTAAACAATGCCCAAACTTCTCTCACTAAATCTGGAGGATAAGTAGGTTAACCCGTGAGCTTCATTTTTAATATTTAATTTTGGATTCATTTCTTTAAAAATTGTTTATAATAACTATATTAAATTTTAATAACTAAAAATAAGAGCTTAAAATTTTCATATATATGAAAAATACACATGTATTTTTATATTATAGTCTTATACATATTGGCATTAAACATATATGTACTAACTTTGCTTTTTATTGAGTAAATAAGTGTTAAATTTGATAAAAGTAATTAATATGGTAAGAACTTTATAAAATCTTATAGAATAAAACTATTGAAAAATTTAAAATAAAACTTAGATCATGTTTAACAATATACAAAATTTTTGTTTTCTATTGTTTTAGCAGAAATCTTTTGAAAATGGCTTTGATTGATTTTTAAACCTATATCCCAAGTTGTTAATATGAGTTTGTAAACATATATATTAAATTGGTATATTATATCAAACCAAACTCATACAAACCTATTTAGTTAAAAAATATGAAATGAGTCTATATGAATTTACCTATATAAACTAATTTGTTAAACGAGGTTTTAGTGAATAAAATTAGCACCCATATAAACCCATTTTTAAAAAAACTAAATGATATACAAAAGCGAGTTGAAAACTAAATAATAATATATACGTTAGTTTTATTATAAAATAATCCTAAATATATATATATATATATATATTAAATATATATATATACTAAATATATATATATATACTAAATATATATATATATATATATACTAAATACATATATATATACTATATATGTATATATATATATATATTTATCTTATATGAGAATTGAGAAGTGATTGCAAGTGAAGGTATTATAAACTTTCTTTGATATGTGTTACAAGTGAAGTACTACGACAGACGTAACACAGAGAAGTTGATTGTAGGGTCCAAACTAACCTAATGTCAACATATGTTAATGACTCATACAACAAATTGGAGAGTCGAAAAAGGCTGCTTTGGAAACATTACTCTGTTATGTTACACGTGCGCGCGTAACTAACTAAACGATTCTATCGGGCGATTTAGATTTTCTTTCCGGTGGATTTTGATATTATGGTGACTTCTTCACCAGCATTTTAAGGTTGGTTTCCGGCTCTACTCTGGTAATCTTGTAGTGGTTTCCAGTGCGCTCCGCTATGATTTTTGAAGATATTCCTATTTTTGTCAACTCTTTTCCTCTGATTGTTGTTTCTTTGTCTCCGACTGCTGATTCTTCCTCTCAGTACTCGTCAGATTACTTAGCTTCCGTGATTTCAAAATCAAGTAACTCTATCTCAAAATTTAATCTGGATTTCACTTTCTCGGATGATACAGTTTCTGTTGTAAATCCAATTGATCTTGTTCTGGATTCTCTTCCTCCGTAGTCTGATTTTCTTTTAGGCCATTCATTCCTCATGTTGGCTCTGTTCATGCGACAGTCCACCGTATCGGGCAAAATCAGGCAAAATCGCTCAAGATTGATGTTAATTTTCTCAGTCCTACATTGGTTCTCTTCCGTATTGCTGATGAAGGTATTTGTAACATAGTTTTAAGAAGAAAGTTCTGGCATATTGGTGAGGTTCCTTTGGTTATTCAAGAATGGTGTCCTAATACTTCCTCTCAGAATTCTGACATTTCATCTCTTCCTATGTGGGTTGACTTTTCTGGTGTTCCTAATCATCTATTCTCTTACAAGGGACTTAGATTTCTTGCTAGTCATATTGGTGTTCCAGTCAAACTTCACCCTAAGACGGAGAAATGTTTGCGCCTAGACGTTGCTAGAATTTTGGTCAAAGTTGATCTTCATCGCCCTTTTCCAAAAAACATATTTCTCCTTGCTGGTAAGTTTTCTGAATCTAATGTGTCTGTTGAATTTTCATGGCTCCATCCTCGTTGTTGTTCTTGTAATAAATGGGGTCATGCTGTGAAGGACTGTCCGAACAAAGGGGGTAAGCAAATTTTTATTCTTAAATGTGACATTCCTTGTTCCTTCAACTCAGCTCAGAAGATTGACTCTACTCCTATTGTTCCTTCTGATTTTCTACATATGGTTATATGTGATGCTTCCCCTCAGGCTGCTTCTAAAATCTAATGTGTCTGTTGAATTTTCATGGTTCCATCCTTGTTGTTGTTCTTGTAATAAATGGGGTCAGGACTGTCCGAACAAAGGGGGTAAGCAAATTTTTATTCTTAAATGTGACATTCCTTGTTCCTTCAACTCAGCTTAGAAGATTGACTCTACTCCTATTGTTCCTTCTGATTTTCTACATATGGTTATATCTGATGCTTCCCCTCAGGCTGCTTCTAAACCAATTCTGGTCCTAAAGAGGCCTACTCTCAATAACAATGAGTCTGTGGCATTGGATATTTCTCCCATTGTTGTGCCTAGCCCTGCTAAGAAGGTTTTGACTGATAAGAACTCAGAATGAACAACTGTTAAAAGATCTAATCGTTCTGCTATCCCCTCTAACTTGGTCTTGAAGTATTCAATGGTAAATTCTGGTAAATCTGTCTCTGTTTCTCCTTCCTCTTGTTTTTAGGTTCTTGATGAGGAAATAGAGAATGGTGAAATTTTAGACCTAATAACAGTGTGTAGCAATAAAGGCAAAGGAAAGAAAAACAAAATCATAGCATCTCACCCTAAGTCTACTCGTTCTTCCACTTCCAATGCTTCTACTTGCATGAATTTTAATATCAAAGCTTCCGATAGGAAGCCATGATCTCCTTTTTCTCTTGGAACTTGCGAGGATTTAATCAAACTCGCAAGCATAATATGGTTCGTAAATGGATCAAGGAATCTAAACCTATGTTTTGTTGCTTTTTGGAAACTAGAGTCTAGGAAGCTAATTGTGATGCTATTGTTAAATTAGTTGTACCTGACTGGCATATTATTTCGAACTATAGTCATCACTGTCTTGGCAGAATCTGGATTTGTAGTTCTCCTGATGTGTTACTTACTCCTTTAATTTGTAGTGCTCAGCTTCTGACTTGCTGAGTTCTTCACAGATCGTCAATGAGCAGTTTAATTGTTCTGCCATTTATGCTCTAATTTCGAATTGGATAGACAAGTTCTCTAGAATGACTTGATCTCTTTCAATTGTAATTTTGGTTGTCATGCTATTCCATGGATTCTAATTGGACCAGACTGGTATGACTCATTTTAGGGACATGGTGCATAAATGTGATCTTTCAGATTTGACTTTTTGTGGTCCTTTGTTTACCTGGTGGAACAAAAGAAGTACGGAACCTATTGGTAAAAAGCTTGATCTAGTCTTGGTAAATGGAGCTTGGTTGAATATTTACCCTCACTCCTCCAGCGTACTGCCCCTTCTAATCGTTCTTCACACAATGAATAAGGGCTTAGGATGGTCATTCTGGCCGGATTGCAAGACGGAGTTGGTCGAAGGTTTGGACTAATCGCCTTATGCTATATTTGTAGCTGGTGCTATTTCTGATCATCGTCACTGTGTGGTTTGCTTATCTTTGTCGGTTTCATCTTCCAGGAAACCATTTAGGTATTTTACCTATTTAGCTGATCATGCAAAGTTTATCCCTCGGTTAACAGAGAGCTGGTCTAGCTCTCATCCTCTCTTTCACTCTAGATCTTCTCTCCACATATTTCATAAGAATTTAAGGCTACTAAAACCAGTTCTTCGAGACCTGAATAGAACACACTTTGATAATATCCATGTTCGAACTAAGGAGGCTTACGCTGAGCTTTGTAGACTTCAAGAGCATGCACTCTGATCTCTTGATTCTACAGCTTTTGAGTCAGCTGCAATGGCTTCTTCTAACTAACATAATCTTGCTCATCTTGAGGAAAGATTTTATAGACAAAAATCTAGAATTCGCTGGCCTGGTGCTCGTGATCAGAACTCTACTTTTTTTATCATATAGTTCAATCTCTAACGGCTAAGAATACTATTAGGAGTATTACAAATGCTTCTGGTGAGATTCTAACTGACATTGATACTATTAAGCATGAGGCAGTCTCTTATTTCTCATCATTTCTTAATCACCAAACTGATTCTAGTACTTCTGCAAATATTGGTCTTTCTGACCTTATAGACTTTAGATATTCCAATGAATCAGCTTCACAGCTTGTTGCTCCCATTACTTCAGAGGAAATTACCCGAGTGGTTTTCTCAATGCCTCTTAATAAATCCTCTAGTCCAGATAGTTATCCTGTTGAGTTTTATAGATCTGCTTGGTCAGTAATTGGTCAAGATTTTATCACTCTGTTCAGTCTTTCCTCTTGTTTGGATTCCTTCTTAATGGGGTAAATGCTACCGCCATCACTCTGGTTCCAAAGCACTCCATGGCTACTAGGATATAGGAATATAGACCTATAGCTTGTTGTAACCTCATCTATAAGGTTATTTCAAAGCTAATTGCAAATCGGCTCCAAGAGATTCTTCCTAATGCTATAGAGCTGAATCAGAGTGCATTCATTAAGCGATGGTTATTGTTGGATAATGTCTTGTTAGCTACTAAGTTGGTTAAGGACTACCATAAAACTTCAATATCTACACGTTGTGCCATAAAGTTTGATATCGCAAAAGCATTGATACAATAAATTGGTATTTCATGAAATCTGTTTTACATGCTATGCGCCTTTGTGATCAGTTTATTCATTGGATTGAATATGTATCTCTACAGCCAGCTGTCATTAATGGTGAGCTTAATGGGTTTTTTACAAGCACAAAAGGCATCAGACAGGAATGTTCCTCATCTCCATACATATATGTTATTGTCAACAACATCCTCTCTAAACTGCTCAACTCTGCTGCTTCTCATTCTCTTTTTAGATATCATCCGAAGTGCAAAGAAATTGGTCTTACCCACCTCAGTTTTGCAGATGATATCCTTGTATTTGCTGATGGTTCTCCTTCACCTCTAAAGGGTATTTTTGATGTCTTGAAGCATTTTGGTGATATGTCTGGCTTATGTATAAATGCTGGTAAATCCTCTATATTCATTGCGGGTAGAGAGACTTCTCCCCTTCTTGAGGCTGCTATCCAAGCAGAAATATCTTCTGACACCCTACCTATTAGGTATCTGGGTTTACCTTTGACTACTAAAGCAATAACTAAGTCTGGTTATGAGCCTCTTCTTTATATGATTCGCACTTGTATGTCATCATGGGCTTCTAAAACATTCTCCTTTGCTGGTAAAACTCAGTTAACTTAATCTATCATTTCTAGCATTTTGAATTTCTGGTGTTCTACTTTCCAACTTCCTAGTGCTTGCTTTGCTGAAATTGAGAAGTTGTGCTCTGCGTTTTTATGGTCTGGCTCTTTGAATATTTCAACAGAGGCAAAGGTTAAATGGACGGAGGTCTGTCTTCCAAAAGATGAAGGTGGTTTAGGTATAAGACCTCTTAAAGACTCCTCTAAAGTTTTGCTTATCATTTGATATGGAGACTCATTTCCTCGTCGGGTTCGTTATGGTCCACCTGGGTAAAGCATTTCTTTCTTTGTCATAGTTCCTTTTGGGATGCCAAAGACAATATTCAAGGATCATGGATTTGGGGGAAGCTCCTAAAACTTCGTGACAAAGCATACCCCTTTTTTAAGATCAGTGTCCAGTCTGGCCTAACTTCTTTTTCTGGTTTGATAACTGATTCAATGTTGGGAAAATAATTGATATCACTGGTCCAAATGGAACTCGTTATTTTGGTCTCCTGAGAAATGCTTTAGTTGCTGATGCTTGTGTAGGAACTCCTGGCATTTTAGATCCACAGGCCTTCGTCGTTTTGCCTCTCTTATTGATTAGATCCGTTTGATTCATCTGCCTGATTCTTCATTGGGCTCTGATTTTGTTCTTTGGAGAAATCCTGATACATTTCGACTATTTTTTTTGCTAAATGTACATGGAATCAGATTCCCAATCCAAGCCCTCTGATTTCGTGGAGTAAGATCATCTCGTTTTCCCAAAAAGTGCCTAGATTCTCTTTTATATCTTGGCTGGCCATTAAAGATCAATTATCAACGGGTACAAGAATGCATAACTGGGGGATAACTCAGGATTGTGTCTTATGTGGTGAGAGGAATGAATCAAGAGATCACTTATACTTTGCCTGCCCCTACAGCTTCTCCACCCAGGTTTCTCTTGCAAGTGGTCTTCTTGGATCTTCCATCGATCAAGATTGGACATTAACTCTATCAAGTCTCACTCACCACAATTACAGTAGACTTGATTTTGTTCTTATAAGGTTAGTATTTCAAGCCACAATATACTATATTTGGCGTGAGCGTAATCTGCGTATCCACGGCGGTATGAGCTCCTCTTTCTCAGCTTTCTCTCATGTGATAGACAAGACTATTCACAATCGCATTTCCTCCTAGAATTATAGAGGAGCTCATAGATTGGAACCTCTTCTTTGATGTTGGTTTAAAGTTCGAGGAATCTGATTTTTGTTTCCAAACTTCTACCTTATGTCTATGATTAAGCTGATTTATTTTCGATTCATTTTTTTACAGAGCCACACTTTTATATTTTTTAATGACCAATAAATTTGAAATTTCATCAAAAAAAATTGAGAGTCATCAAAGTTGTGTTATATTGATGACAATACTATCATATTTCAAAATACTCGCCCTTGTATATTAGAATAAGTTATTGCTGATATATTATGTACTACCTCGTTTTAAAAATCTAGTCATGGAAAAACCATGTGAGATAAAACTATGACCAGGGAAAAGGAATAGTGAGATAATCTCCCTCTTATATGATGGATATCATAAGTTTCACAGTTGATGCATCCCAATGCTATGAACATGTTTTCTGAACGTCGTAAGGGGAGCGCCTTTGTAAATAAATCAGCTACATTATCCATTGAACGAGCATATTGGATATCCATTTCTTGATTCTTCTCGAGTTTTTGTGTACAGAAGAAATTTTTTGGGGAAATATACTTTGTTTGGTCGCTCTTAACCCTCTTTGAGTTGAGCAACACATGAAGCGTTATCTTCAAACAATTTTGTTGGCTCCTTATTTATGACTATACCAATCGTTTCTTGTATATGTTGAGTTCATAATTCTGAGCCACACACATTCTCTGCATGCTTTGTGAAGTGCAATTTTTCAGTGTGATTTGAGGAAGTAGCAACTAGAGTCTGCTTTTGGGAACACCAAAAAACTGTAGTACCTGCAACTGTAAAAACATATTTGGTTTGCGATCGAACTTTATGTGAATCTGATAAATAGTCGACATCTTCAAAATCAGCTAAATCAACACTAGAAATTCTGTTATAAAATAATCTCAAATCAATTATTCCCTGAAGATACCGAAATATGTGTTTTATTCCATTCCAATGTCTGCACGTATGTGATGAACTGTATCTTGCAAACAGATTTGTAGCAAATACTATATCTAGTGTAGTTCAATTTGCAAGATACATGAGTCCAGCAATAGCACTCATATAAGGTACTTTAGGATTCAGTACCTCTTCGTTATCTTCACAAGGTCGTAATAGATCTTTATCAATATTAAGAGATCTATTGGCCATTAGAGTACTCAAAGGAGTCGCTTAATCCATGAAAAAGTGTTTTAAGTTCCTTTCTTATAATTGGATTAATGTACAAAAATTTCATTTCGTAGATGCTTAATCTAGAGCCCAAGAAAAAATTTTGTTTGTTCAAGATCTTTCATTTCGAACTCTTCTTTCACATGAGTTATTGCATCATTAATATCCTTCTGAGTTCCAATTATGTTCAAGTCATCAACATAGACAACTATGATCACAAATCCGGATAAAGATTTCTTAATAAATAGGCACGAGCATATCGTATTGGTTGTATATCTTTACTCAACAAGTATTCACTAAAGCAATTATACCACATGTGACCGGATTGTTTTAGTCCATAAAGTGATCGCAATAATTTGACCAAACATACCTCTTTAGATTTTGAGCTTAATGCCTCATGCATTCTCAATCCTTCTAGAATTTTCATATATATATATATATATCATTATCCAGTGACCCATATAGATATGTTATCACAACATCCATTAGATGCATATCAAGATTTTTAGATGCTGCTAGGCTCATCAAAAATCTGAACGTAATTGCATCCATTACTGGGGAATAAGTTTTCTCATAATCAATTCCTAGTGTTTGTGAAAAACCTTGGACAACAAGTCGACTTTATATGTTGTTACCTCATTTTTCTCATTTTTTTCAAAAAAAAAAACCATTTATACCCTACAGGTTTTACATGTTTGGGTGTTGTGATAATAGGTCCAAAAACTTTTCTGTTATTGAGGGAGTTCACTTCAGTTTTATGGCTATTTCCCATTTATCCCAATCAAATCTTTTCTTGCATTCTAGTATGGACCTTGGATCTAGATCATTATTGTCATAATCTATTTCTTTTGATACAGAGAATCATTATCATCTTCTATCCCATTTTTAACCCGTAATTTTTTATTTTGGGTATTATTAATGGAAATCTCATGATTTTCAATATTAATGTCCCCTTCAGGACTTTTCTTTGTATGTGGTTCTACTAGACCATTTTCATCTAATTCTCCCAACTTCTTTTTCTTTCGGGGTTTTTTTATCCTTTGAATCCATTGGTCTCCCCCTTTTCAACTGAAGCTTAGGTTCATTTGTTTCCATCAATTGTTCTTATGGAACAATAACTCTTGATGGAACATTCACAACGAGTATATATGATTTTGTCACCCTTTAAGTATTGGTGAACGCATATGGAATCTGCTTTGCCATATTTTGTAAACTTCTACTTCACATTGTTTTGTAGTAGGTCAAGGTGCAATAACGACAATGTGGACCATGTAAGATATTTTGGAACTTCCTTATTTCCTCCCCCTAACACTGGATATTCATCTTCATTAAAATAGCAATCGGCAAAATATTTCGTAAACATATCACCAAATTTGGCTTCAAGATACTGAATTATACTTGGTGACGTATACCCAATACATGTTCCCAATCTTCTGTGGTCCCATTATTTTTTTCGTGGTGTTGCTATAGGGACATAAACCGCACACCTAATAACTCGGAGATGAGATACATCTGGTTTCTAGCCAGATGTTAATTC
Organism: Lepidium aucheri; assembly: GCA_900406435.1. Lineage (NCBI taxonomy): Eukaryota > Viridiplantae > Streptophyta > Magnoliopsida > Brassicales > Brassicaceae > Lepidium > Lepidium aucheri. The sequence continues at coordinate 11,053 of OVBA01000464.1, read as the reverse complement.
TAGTGGGGAGTAGTTATGATATGCACTCGGCCTTATTTAAATGAGTGTTGTAGCATGCAAAATTGCATGACCCCATACTAAAATTGGGAGTCTTGTTCTCATTATTAATGGTCTAGCAATGATTTGTAACCGTTTAATTAAAGACTCATCCATGCCATTTTGTTTGTGAACATATGGGATTGGATGTTCAACATCAATTCCTAATGACATATAGTAGTCATTGAAGGCTTCTGAAGTGAACTCGCGAGGGTTATCAAGTCTTGCTTTCTTTATCATATTATTAGGAAAATGCTCTCAACCTGATTATTTGGGCAATGAATTTTGCCAAAGCCATATTTCGTGTGTTTAATAGACACATATGTGACCATCTACTCGATGCTTCAATTAATACAATAAAATATCTAAATGGCCCACACTGTCAATGAATAGGCCCACATATATCACCATGTATTCTCTCTAAGAACACTAGGGATTCATTCCCAACTTTAGCTGGTGATGACCGAGTTATTAGTTTTCCAAGAGAACAAGCATTACATGGAAATGTTTTAGCTGATGGCCATTTGAATGTTCTACAATTTTTTGCATCATGACTAAACCAAGATGCCCTACGTGTTCATGCCAGATTTGGAACGTACATGTAAACTTCTCATTTACATTAATATATGATTCAGCCACATATAGTTATGTGGAATATATTTTAGAGGATAAAGATGGCAGCGTTTCCAATATATATTTTTCTCTTACTGGTAATGAAAAGATATTTAATGTCATTCTTATTCATAGTTTCTATATGATATCCGTTTCTACGGATATCTCTTAAAATTAATAAGTTTGTGTAAGACTATGGGGAATATAATACATTATTTATTTCAAATTTTTGTTCCCTTGGCATTGAAAAACTTGCTCTTTCAGAGTCCACAATTATTTTTGCATTACAAGATATAGTATTCACGCTTTCAGCTGAATCTTTTATATCAAGAGAAGAGAAATACTTTTTATTCTTATGTATTGTGTGTGTTGTAGCACTGTCTGCCAAACAAATATCTCTTTCTACGTTTTCAAATTTTTACATTTTCTAATTATAAAATATATGTTAATATATATAAAAAATAAAATGTTTTATATTACAACAAGAACTTAACAAACAAAAAAAGCACAAAAGCACAAAAAACACAAAAAAAGTTTTATACACGCCTCAAGGTGCTTCTCTAAGGTTGATGAGAATGAATTCTTCTTCAAGGGAACCGAATGTACTTTCTTGAGAAGATGTTGCGCTTGGCGGAATAATGGTGGATTGAGGAGTGATCCCCAAGAAGAATGGAAGGCTTCTTCATACACTCAAACACACTATCGATCAAGGGGAATCCTCTCAAGATCTCAACGTGTGGTTTTAAACCTCTAGACAAGCGGCTAGGTTTTTCTTATAGAAGAAAGTTTGATCTTTATTGATAATCAAAGTTAAAAATTACAGGCTGCAAGGGGACCTCATATAAGGGTCCTATCAGCCAGCCCTAAGGCCGACTCAGAGCAAAAGAAACAAATAAAAGATGGGTTGCAGCCCATTAAAAAGAAAACAAGAAACAAAATGCAAAAACAACTAACTAGAGTTCGGTTGTGGCCTTGCTTCACAAGATGAAGCCTTGAACCACTTATTAAACGAAAATAAATACCCTATGGACTCTTAGACTCTCTATTCTAAGAGGCTGGAGCCATTGGGCTTGGTAGACCTCCAAAAACATTTATATTGAACATAAAAATATACCTTGTTGGACCGGGTGAAAGGCCAAGCCTTATTGGTTGCTTCCAGCTCAAGTCTTGACGGTTCTTGGCCTTCTTGATCACCTTCTTGAATATCTTGGTTCTCTTCTTGACGTATGGCTTGGTCTTGGCTTGAGTTCTTGGCCTTCTCTGCACTTCTTGAAAAGACTTCAATATGGCTCTTGTCGATCTTTGTATGGTCCGGTGAAGGAGCATCATCTTCCTTGCTCAAGACATCAGCTACAGCTACTCCTAATTGCTCTCTAAGCTTCAGTACTCTAGCTCTGGTAATTGGTCTACTTGGTTCAACCGGCTTGATGTCCTTATCATTCCCTCCCTCTTGAAGATGCCCCATCATGGGTGCATCGTCATTGTCTACATGGAAAGGAGAGAGATCAACATTAAAACTTGAAGAAATGTTGAACTCACCTGGCAGCTCCAAGCGGTATGCATTGTCGTTGATATGTTCTAGCACTCGTAACGGTCCATCGTTGCATGGCGAGAGCTTGTACTTGCGCTTGTTCGGGAACCGCTCCGGACGCATGTGTACCCAAACCTAATCTTCTGGTTTGAATGTCACAGCCTTGCGCCTCTTGTCCTCTCTTTGCTTTATTGCTTCAGCATTCTTCTCTAAATTCTTCTTGATCTTGAGATGTAGCTTGCGGATCAGCTCAGCCATGGCACTTGCGTCCTTGTCAAGGTAATGGCGTGGAGGAAGTGGTGTAAAGTCCATGGGCGTCAAAGGGTTGAAGCCATACACTACTTCAAATGGTGAAAACTTAGAAGAAGAATGGTTAGCTTTGTTATAAGCAAATTCAACCATAGGTAAACAAGAAAGCCAATTGTTTAAGTTCTTACCAATCGTAGCTCTAAGTAAGGTACCTAGAGTACGGTTTACCACTTCAGTTTGGCCGTCAGTCTGAGGATGACAAGTGGTTGAAAATATCAATTTGGTGCCGAGTTTGCGCCACAAATTCCTCCAAAAGTGGCTCATGAATTTGGAATCTCGATTGGAAACAATGGTCCTTGGAACTCCATGTAGACGCACCATTTCTTTGAAGAAAAGATCGGCAGTTTGTTATGCATCATTTGTCTTGTCACAAGGTATGAATTAAGCCATCTTTGAGAAACGATCCACTACAACAAAGATTGAATCCTTGTGCTTGATCTTTGGCAAACCTAAAAAAAAGTCCATAGAAATATCCTCCCAAGGAGCATTAGGTATAGGTAAAGGAAGATAAAGACCACAAGGATGCGACTTAGCTTTGGCCTTGAAACATGTTTCACATTTGATGCACAGCCGTTCTACATCTCTCCTTAGATGCGGCCAAAAGAAATGCTCAGCGACCATGGCTAGAGTCTTGTCAACTCCAAAGTGTCCCATAAGTCCTCCGCCATGCGCCTCTCTAAGTATCAAGTCCCTCATTGATCCTTGCGGTATGCACAACCTCTTTTCCCGAAACAAGTACCCTTCATGGATGTAATATGACCCAAAAGCTCCTTTGTTGCAATATTGATAAATGTCTCTAAAGTCTGGATCCTCACTGTAGTTTTTCTTAATGAACTCGAATCTTAAAACCTTGGCGTCCAATATGGTGATGAGGCTGTGCCGTCGAGATAAAGCATCTGCTACTACATTCTCCTTTCCCTTCTTATATTTTATCACGTAGGGAAATGTCTCCACAAATTCTAACCACCTTGCATGCCTCTTCTTCAGATTGGTCTGACCCTTCAAATGCTTCAAAGTCTCATGATCAGTGTGAACCACAAACTCTATGGCTAGTAGATAATGTTGCCAAACTTCTAAGGCTCGAACCAATGCATATAACTCCTTATCGTATATTGGGTGGTTGAGAGTGGCTCCACTTAGCTTCTCACTGAAGTAAGCTATAGGTCTTTTGTCTTGAGTCAACACAACTCCAATTCCCATCCCGGAAGCATCACACTCCACTTCAAAAGTCTTCTCAAAATTTGGCAAAGCCAAAACTGGAGCCTTGGTGAGGCATGAGTTCAGCTCGGAGAAGGATCTCTCTTGTGCTTTTCCCCATTTGAATGGAACATCCTTCGTGATCACGGCTGTAATAGGAGCAGCTATGGTGCTAAAGTTCTTGACAAAGCGACGGTTGAAGCTTGCCAAGCCATGAAAACTCCTTATATGACCGACTGATGTAGGTGTTGGCCATTCTTCAATAGCTTTAATCTTTTCTTGATCTACACGAATTTCCTGTGAACTTATGACAAAGCCTAAAAACACAAGCTCAATAGTGAAAAAGGTGCACTTCTTAAGGTTCACATAGAGGCTTTCTTGTCGAAGAGTCTCTAGTACTTGCTTAAGATGCATTAAGTGATCGACAAACATGAGCTATAAACAAGAATGTCATTAAAATATACAAAAACAAACTTACAGATGTAAGCCCTTAAGACTTGGTTCATGAGTCTCATGAATGTGCTTGGTGCGTTGGTGAGTCCCAACGGCATCACAAGCCACTGATACAAACCTTGTTTGGTTTTGAAGGCGGTCTTCCACTCATCACCTTCTTTCATCCGAACCTGATGGTAACCACTCTTGAGATCTATCTTGGAGAAGATGGTGGCTCCATGAAGTTCATCTAAATGTTGTTTAGACGTGGAATGGGATGGCGGTATTTGATGGTGATGTTATTGATTGCATGGCAGTCCACACACATCCTCCATGACCCATCCTTCTTTGGCACGAGCAAGACTGGAATAGGTCTAGAACTTGTCACTCTAGTTCCTTAGCTTCTTGCGGATTGATGCGGTAAGCCGCACGGTTTGGTAGTGCTGAACCGGGAACGAAGTCGATTTGATGTTCTATGCCTCGGATAGGTGGTAGACCAGCTGGTGTCTCTTCTGGAAACACATCTTTAAATTGCTCTAAGAGTTCACGAATCCTTGGCGACAAATCTGCATAAGACATCTCAAGACAAACATTCTTTTTGAAGAGCACTAGTAGCACGGTTTGCTTGGCACACAAGGTCTTCTCAATAACACTCGGAGTCACAAAGAGAGAAGGTTTACTTACATTGGTGGACTGAACCATTTTCAGCTGAATTTCATGCACTTGTGCTGGTGTTATAGGACAGCTATACATGCGTTTGTCATGCACGAACGAGTAGAAGTTGGTGCGGCCATTGTGTAGGGCCTCTTTATCAAACTACCACGGTCTTCCAAGTAGGAGATGTCCAGCTTGCATGGGAGCTACATCACATAGTGCCTAGTCTTGGTATGTTCCAATGCTGAAAGGCACGGTTACTTGCTCGGGGACTTTGATCTCTACTTTATCGTTGAGCCATCTCAAGCGGTACGGCCTTAGATGCTTTGTCGTGGTGAGACTTAATTTCTCAACCAAAGACTTGCTAGCCATGTTAGTACATGAACTACTATCAATAATGAGACTACATACCTTGCCACTTATGGTACATCTCGAGTGGAAGTTGTTCTCTCTTTGTGCAGTTTTATCCGGCACAACCATAGAGCTAAGTACGCGGCGAGCTACAAGGAGTTCTCCTATGTCGGGTAGGCTACAGTCTCCTCAGCCTCTCCTACTACTTCATCTACCTCCATCTCGTCCTCATCTTGTGATTCATACTCTCCTCCATTGGTGACAATCATTGTCCTTCGGTTTGGACATTCTCTAGCCATATGTCCGTGACCTTGAAACTTGAAACACACAATGTCACGAGTTCTAGTAGCATTGGAAACTTTACTAACCTCAGGTCTTTGACTCTTAGATGATTCTTGTTCAGCTTTCTTGTAACGATTATCTTGCTCAATAGCTTTGCCTTTGTCTTGCTGTCTAGTGGCGAGTGCGGTCCAAGAGTTGTTGTTCTTAGTGCGGTTAGATGCAGCCGTCTTTCTCTTGATGGGCTGCTCAGCTTGTATGGCAAAGTGCAGAAACTCTCTCAACTCATGATATGGCTGCCTCTCCACTTTTCTTGCTACTCGGTCTTATAAACCATCCAAAATTGAGCCATAATAGTCTCTTCCGGTTCTTCGGTTTCTAGCAGATTCTTCAAACTTTCAAACTCTTCAAAGTATTCCTCCACGGACCTATTTCCCTGCACCAACTTACGAAATCTTTTTTGTAAGTCTCTATGGAAATAAGGAGGCACATACCTTTTTCTCAAATTAAACTTCATCTTTTCCCAAGTGGTGACTTGGTTGTAGTGATGGCGTCTACGTTCGACCATGTCACGATCCCACCATGACAAAGCGTTGTCCGTGAGTTGAGCAGCAGCAAATCTCACTCTCTTGTTATCAGCATAGTGATAGCACTCAACTATATATTTCATCCGCTTCTCCCAATCAAGGTAAGCTTCCGGATCCACCTTCCCGGCAAATGTTGGTGTAGTAAGTTTTGGATCGATACCGCCATGTACCGGATCCTCTCGTTCTCGGCCACGATGTTGTGGTTCATGGGTTCAGTTAGCTCGTCGTCTAGGAGGGTCATCCGGGTATGGTTCAAGGTTGACTTCACGGATTGAATCACTATCTTCGTCATTGGTCTGATTAGACGCACGCGTGTTGCCCGAACGCGGTTCTTGACGGTCCATACATGTGGTAAGGGGTTGAAGATGAACATGGATTTGTGCAAGCGTCTCGGCTAGGTTTGGTGCACTTCCATTGCCTTACATGACATCTACACACAAAGAAATAAGAGTAGTTAACTTTTGTTTTCTTTTTTGTAAGAAAAATGTAAAAACGTGAGAAAAAGGAAAACACAAAAATGGAAAGAACAACTTAAGGAAACAACACAATTCTCTGCACCCTACACGAGATTAGAGATCAAACAACCAATATCTTTGTCTTCTACAATTGAAAACTAAGAACCCTAGCCATCACAAAAAAGTTCTAACTCGGATCTAAGCAAACAATAGCTCAAACAAATCAGAAAACTCAACTAACAATCTATGCGATAACGGTGAAGCAAATATTGGAATAAAAACGAGATAACAATGAAAGAAATGATAGATACAACCTTCTAGGAAACCTTTGGCTCTGATACCAAAATGATACACGATTCAAGGTGCTTCTCTAAGGTTGATGAGAATAGATTCTTCTTCAAGGGAACCGAATGTACTTCCTTGAGAAGATGTTCCGTTTGGCAGAATTATGGTGGATTGAGGAGTGATCCACAAAAAAAATGGAAGGCTTCTTGATACACTCAAACACACTCTCGATCAAGGGAAATCCTCTCAAGATCTCAAAGTGTGGTTTTAAACCTCTAGACAAGCGGCTAAGCTCTCTAAGCGGCTAGGTTTTTCTTATAAAAGACAGTTTGATTTTTATTGATAATCAAAGTTAAAAAATACACGGCTGCAAGGGGACCTTATATAAGGGTCCTATCAGCTAGCCCTAAGGCCGACTCAAAGCAAAAGAAACAAATAAAAGATGGGTCGCAGCCCATTAACAAGCAAACAAGAATCAAAATGCAAAAACAACTAACTAGAGTTTGGTTGTGGCATTGCTTCACAAGCTGAAGCCTTGGTCTACTTATTAAACAAAAATTAAAAGCCTATGGACCTGCAAAAATATTTATATTGAACACAAAACATACGTTGTTGGACCAAATGAAAGGCCAAGCCTTGTTGGTTTCTTCCAGCTCAAGTCTTGACGGTTCTTGGCCTTCTTGATCAGCTTCTTGAATGTCTTGAATTTCTTGGTTCTCTTCTTGACGTGTGGTTTGGTCTTGGTTTGAGTTCTTGGCCTTCTCCGCACTTCTTGAAAAAACTTCAATATGGCTCTTATCGATCTTTGTACAGTCCGGTGAAGGAGCATCATCTTTCTTGCTCAAGACGTCAGCTACAGCTTCTCCTAGTTGCTCTCTAAGCTTCCGTGCTCTAGCTCTAGTCATTGCTCTACTTGGTTTAACCGGCTTGATGTCCTCATCAAGATGTATGGTTTAACATTACAAGTTCATTATTATGTTCTGCCACTAAAAGAACTTGCATCAATTGTGAATACTTTGTGTATCCTTTAGCCCAGTATTGTTGCTACAAGATTGCATTTCTAGGATGAACTATTTGGAGATTTTTCTCAATCATATCGTAATCATTTATTTTCTCTCCACATAATGTGATCCTCGAAGTGATTTCGAATAGAGCAGAATTATATTTACTAACACTTTTCTAATCCTGGAACTGGAGGTTGAACCACTCATGTTTGTATTTTGGTAACATCACATATTTCTGGTGATCAAACCTATTTTGGAGTGATTGCCAAAGATTTGCAGGCTCCTCCTTTATTATGTATTCATCTTTTAAACCACCATGAATATGGTGGAATAAAAATATCATGGTATTTACCTTTTTCTTCTCAGAAGTCGTTTCCAACTTATCGATTGTATTAAAGAGATATCTTCCTTGTAAATGCATCCTTACTGCTACTGCACAAATATAAACAGACATTATAACAACATATACATCTAGAAGTTTAACCCCTTCATAATAACAAAATATAAAATTAAATTTGACAGAAATCAAATCATATTTTCTTAGTTTCAGAACATATCAATTTGTGCTAACAACATATTATAAAATAATCTTTATTATTATTATATATATATATATATATATATGATTATCTTATGTAAGAAAGAAAGAGAAGTGATTGCAAGTAAAAGTATTATAAACTCTCTTTGATATGTGTTACAAGTGAAGTACTACAACAAAGGTAACACACATATATATGTAATTGTTGATTCTGGGGTCCAAACTAATCTAATGTCAACATATGTTATTGACTAATTAAACAAATTGGAGAGTCATCAATGTTGTGTTACATTGACGACAACACATCATATTTATAACGGTTTTTTAAAAAAAAAATTGGTCAACACTAAAATTTTTGTTCAAAATTCCAGAGAAAAATAAAATAAAAAAGGAAGAGTAATTAATCAGAAAGAAAATCATCTCTCTGCCCACTAAAACATAGTAACATCATTCTAACTTACATATATTATCTATTCAAAAGTATAGAATCAAACAACACTCATATAATTTATATTTTTACAATAACCTATAACACCCAAAAAAATCCATTTGCTTGCATCCAACTATTAACACATAAAAATTGGTTCAACCATCTTCTCTCTGATGGATCCAGAACCTTTTTATTGGCAGATCACAACCAGTAGCTCCATCCTCCCTAGATCATCAGCATTTTATGGGCTATAGCGAACCTGTCGGTCAACTACGGTCCAACAGTCTCTTTCTTTAGGAAGACAATGGCCAGTAACTTCGATCTCATGAAATATTTTAACCAAAGTTATTCATTATGTGAAATACATTTTTATAGAGATACTTAACTTGAGAAACAAGAACCGAATAAAGAATATTTCCAAATACGATCCTAATACCTCCCCCCCTCACCCCTCAAGTTGGTGGCTCGAGACCCTTTCATATATAAGACAAATTCCAGTACATTCGATCCTTCCATAAACTCATTCCTGTAGAAGACAACACCGAGTAGATTCGATACTACCATTATCTAACTTAAATAGATTCATATGGAAGACAACGTGCAGTAGATTCGATCCTTCCACAGCCTCTTTTCTCTCACAAATATTATTCCATAACTTTGCTTAATCTTTACCATTCACACATTCAATATACATTTTTTATAGCTGTCAAACAGTCAATCTAATTATCAAAACAACATATTAAGTATTATTAATTAACACTCATAAAACATGTTAATATATATATATATATGTATATATATAAAATATAATCCTAAAATATTTTAACACGCAACAATCATATGTGTAATTCTAAAATAAACTGAAATTGCATCTCCATAGATCCTAAAAATCACCTTGACATGCATGGAAAAATAGATGAAAAACATTGCGTTGGACTGCAAGTCGATTCACCGATTTATTTGAACTTCAAAACTAGATAGAACACAAGATTTGAAAAGTAGATTCTGAGAGCTTTCCAATGATAGGTTGATCATTTTGTGTCTCCTTAAAGTTCACCGATAAATGGCTTCTCAACATGGGTAATCACGGACTCGATCTCTAACTTTTAGTCTTGGCGAAGCCACTATAACTTTTGAGCCAGAACTCCGAATTCGACTCTGCTTTCAGCTACGCCTAGATCGTTGGGTTAGGAACACACACACCAAATTTCGTTCGATTCCGAGTTAGCTTCTTCCTTCGTTCCTCCATTCTCTTTCACGTCATTAGAGTAGACTGCAACAAGATTTCTTCTTTTAGAGTTTTCTGAGAATCTCATGCAGCTTTATTGATATATATACACATTTATCTAGGCTTATATTTATTTAATGGGCCTAATGGACTGGATTAATCAATACTCTAATTGCGTCCAAAAGGACGGGTCTCACAATTCTCTCCTACATAAATAGAATTCGTCCTCGAATTCTTGGATAACAGTTCAATCTCCTACCGACAAACTTACTTCACGCTTTAGGGAAGACTTCGATCCCTTCTTTTAGCACAGCTAGCTCACACACACTTGAAACTAAACTTCTCGGCCAAACCAACAAATTAAACTAAGAAACTAACTACTAGCAATCAATGCACACAATCAGCATTTCAATATAAAAAAAATCATTAAAATCTTATTATTTATCAAAACTTCTATTGTAACATTTAGAAACAACTTTTCACAAAACTAGCTTTCAAAATTTCTTTAATCTTTTGAAAATCTTAACCTTCTAGGTCAGAACCGGAGTGGCCTTAACTTGACTCTAATACCACTTGTAGCACCATGTTCCTGATCCTGAGAGTCAGCGTGTTATTCTTGGCCTTGCCAAAATACCTTGTATAAAAAAATTGGTCAACACCAAAATTTTTGTTCCAAATTCTTTGAAAAAGGGAAAATAAAGAGGGGTGAGTAATGAATTACTCAGATAGAAGATCAGCTCTGCCAACTGAAACACAATAACACCATCCTAACTTACACATCGTCTATTCAAAAGCATAGAATCAAACAACATGCATATAATTTATCTTTTTACAACAGCCTATAACTGAAGGATTATGAACTAGATTGCAACACCAAGCAATTAACTAGATCTAATCACACAGGATCTCATGCAAATTCTGAATTACAATTAGATCTTAAAGTTTAGAGTATACCTTGTTGTTTTGCAGCGGAATTAATTGAAAGAATCGAGATTCTATTAGCACTCCAAACGTAGTGCCTCTATCGGTATCCACACGCACACAAACTGGATCAGGAACGAGATGCTAGTGCCATTTGAGATCAAATCTCCTTTTTAGGGTTGCTGTGTCGTGTGTCCTTTTCTC
>OVBA01000463.1:0-66338 GCA_900406435.1 Lepidium aucheri | reverse complement strand
AGTATGAATCACAAGATGAGGACGAGATGGAGGTAGATGAAGCAGTAGGAGAAGCTGAGGAGACTGTAGCCTACCCGGATGTAGGAGAACTCCTTGTAGCTTGCCGCATACTTAGCTCTATGGTTGTGCTGGATGAAACTGCACAAAGAGAAAACATCTTCCACTCGAGATGTACTATAAGTTGCAAGGTATGTAGTCTCATTATAGATATTGGTTAATGAACTAACGTGGCAGCAAGTCTTTGGTTGAGAAATTAGCTCTCACCACGACAAAGAATCCAAGGCCATACCGCTTGAGATGGCTCAACGACAAAGTAGATATCAAAGTCTCCGAGCAAGTAACCGTGCCTTTCAGTATTGGAACATACCAAGACCAGGAACTATGTGAAGTAGCTCCCATGCAAGCTGAACATCTTCTACTTGGCAGACCTTGGCAATTCGACAAAGAGGCTCTATACAATGACCGCACCAATTTCTACTTGTTTGTGCATGACAAACACAAGTATAGCTTAGCACCTTTGACACCAGCACAAGTACATGAGCTACAGCTGAAAATGGTTCAGTCTAGCAAGGTAAGTAAACCCTCTCTCTATGTAACTCCAAGTGTTATAGAGAAAACCTTGTGTGCCAAGAAACTTGTGCTACTAATGCTCTTCAAAGAGAATGTGTGTCTTGAGGTGTTATGTGAAGATTTTCCACCACACATCCGTGAGCTACTAGAACAATTCAAGGATGTGTTTCCAGAAGAGAAACCAGCTGGTTTACCACCAATCCGGGGCATTGAACATCAAATTGACTTTGTACCCGGATCCGTACTACCAAACTGTGTGGCTTACCGCATCAATCCGCAAGAAGCTAAGGAGCTAAAAAGACAAGTGCAAGACTTATTGGACAAGGGATACATCCGTAAGAGCTTTAGTCCGTGTGCTGTTCCAGTCTTGCTTGTGCCAAAGAGGATTGGTCATGGAGGATGTGTGTGGACTGCCGTGCCATCAACAACATCACCATCAAGTACCGCCTTCCTATTCCACGCCTAGATGACATTCTAGATGAACTTCATGGAGCTACCATATTCTCCAAGATAGATCTCAAGAGTGGCTATCGCCAAGTGCGGATGAAGGAAGGTGATGAGTGGAAGACCGCCTTCAAAACCAAACAAGGTTTGTATGAGTGGCTCGTGATGCCATTTGGATTCACCAATGCACCGAGCACATTCATGAGACTCATAAACCAACTCCTAAGAGCTTACATCTGTAAGTTTGTTGTTTATTTTGATGACATTCTTGTTTATAGTTCATGTTTCTCCGATCACATAATGCACCTTAAGCAAGTACTAGAGACTCTTTGTCAAGAAAGCCTCTATGCAAACCTTAAGAAGTGAACCTTTTGCACTAATGAGCTTGTGTTTTTAGGCTTTGTCATAAGTTCACAGGGTATAGGTGTAGATCAATAAAAGATCAAATCCATAGAAGAATGGCCGACACTAACATCCATCGGCCATGTAAGGAGGTTTCATGGCTTGGCAAGCTTCTACCGACGTTTTGTCAATAAATTTGGCACTATAGCTGCTCCTCTTACAGCTGTGATCAAGAAGGATGTTCCATTTAAATGGGGAGAAGCACAAGATAAAGCCTTCTCCGAGCTGAAGTCATGCCTCACCAAGGCTCCGGTATTAGCATTACCCAATTTTGAGAAAACGTTTGAAGTAGAGTGTGATGCTTCTGGGTTGGGAATTGGAGCTGTGCTGACTCAAGATAAAATACCCATAGCCTACTTCAGTGAGAATCTAAGTGGAGCCACACTCAACTATCCTACGTATGACAAAGAGTTGTATGCATTGGTTCGAGCTTTAGAGGTTTGGTAACACTATCTACTAGCCAAAGAGTTTGTGGTTCATACCGATCATGAGACTTTGAAGCATTTGAGGGGTCAGACCAATCTGAAGAAGAGGCATATGAGATGGTTAGAGTTCATGGAAACATTTCTCTATATGATCAAGTACAAGAAGGGAAAGGAGAATGTCGTTGTGGATGCTTTATCTAGACGGCACAACTTCATTACCATCATGGACGCCAAAGTTTTAAGATTTGAGCTCATCAAGAACAGCTACAATGAGGATCCAGACTTTGGAGACATCTATCAAGCTTGCAGCAAAGGATCCTTTGAGTCATACTACATCCATGAAGGGTATCTATTCCGTGAGAAAAGTCTGTGCATACCGCAAGGCTCAGTGAGGGATCTAATAATTAGAGTAGCGCATGGTGGAGGACTTATGGGACACTTTGGTGTTGACAAGACCCTAGCCAGGGTAACCGAACACTTCTTCTAGCCACACCAAAGGAGAGATGTGGAACGGATGTGCATCAAATGTGCCACATGTTTCAAGTCCAAAGCTAAGTCTCATCCTTATGGTCTATATCTTCCTTTACCTATTCCTAATGCTCTGTGGGAAGATATCTCTATGTAATTTGTTTTAGGTTTGCCAAAGATCAAGTACAAGGACTCAATCTTTGTTGTAGTGGATCGTTTCTCAAAGATGGCTCACTTCATTCCTTGTGACAAGACCAATGATGCATCACAAATAGCTGACCTATTCTTCAAAGAGGTGGAGCGCCTACATGGAGTTCCGAGAACCATAGTTTCTGACCGAGATGCCAAGTTCATGAGCCACTTTTGGAGGACTTTGTGGCGCAAACTAGGCACCAAACTTCTCTTCTCAACCACTTGTCATCCTCAGACCGACGGCCAATCAGAGGTGGTGAACCGTACTCTAGGTACCTTACTTAGCGCTACAGTCGTTAAGAACTTAAACAATTGGCTTTCATGTTTACCTATGGTTGAGTTTGCTTATAACCGAGCTAATCATTCTTCTTCTAAGTTTACACCTTTTGAAGTAGTGTATGGATTCAATCCTTTGACACTTATGGACTTTACACCACTTCCTCCACACCATTACCTTGACAAAGACGCAAGTGCCAAGGCCGAGCTGGTCCGCAAGCTACACCTCAAGGTCAAGGAGAACTTGGAGAAAAAAGCTAAAGCAATCAAACAGAGCGAGGACAAGAGACGCAAGGCTGTGACATTCAAACCAGGAGATTGGGTTTGGGTCCACATGCGTCCGGAGAGGTTCCCGAAAAAGCGCAAGTCCAAGGTCTCGCCACGCAGTGATGGACCGTTCCGAGTGCTAGAGCGGATCAATGACAATGCATACCGTTTGGAACTGCCAGGTGAGCTCAACATTTCTTCAAGCTTTAATGTTGCTGATCTCTCTCCTTTTCATGTAGACGAGTATTATGCACCTATTATGGAGCATCTTCAAGAGGGAGGGAATGATGAGGACATCGAGCCGATAGATCTAAACAGATNGATAGATCCAAACAGATCCATGACTAGAGCTAGAGCACGCAAGCTGAGGGAGCAACTAGGAGAAACTGTGGCTGAAGTGTTAAGCAAAGAAGAGGAAGCCTCTACACCAGAACGCACCAAAATTGATAAGAGCCACATTGAAATATTTTCAAGAAGTGCGAAGAAGAAGACAAAGGACTCGGACCAAGACCAAGGCCAAGACATTCAAGCCCTTCAAGACATTCAAGAAGCTAAGCAAGAGGACCAAGAACCGTCAAGACTTGAGCTGCAAGCAACCAACAAGACTTGGCCTTTCATTCGGTCCAACAAGGTATATTTTGTTTTCATTATAAATGTCATTGCAGGTCCATCAAGCCCAATGGCTCCAGCCTCTTAGAATCGAGAGTCTTAGAGTCCATAGGCCTTTTAAATTTTGTTTAATAAAGGTCAAGGCTTCAGCTTGTGAAGCAAGGCCATCCAAACACTAAGTTAGTTTCCGCATTCTTTGTTTCTTGTTTGCTTGTTGTTGGGCTGTGACCCATCTTTGTTTTTCTTGTTTCTTTTTCTTTGAGTCGGCCTTTTAGGGCTAGCTGATAGGACCATTGTATAAGGTCTCCCTTGAGAGGTGTATTCTTTTTAACTTATCATCAATAAAGATTTCTACTTAAAATACCTAGCCATTGGGAGCTTAGCCGCTTTTTTCAAACGTGCAAACCACACCAAGTGATCTCGTGAGGATTCCCCTTGATCAGAAGTGTGTCCAAGTGTATCAAGAAGCCTCCATTCTTCTTGTGGATCACTCTTCAATCCACCAACTTCCGCATCACATCCACATCTTAGCAAAGGAAGCACTCCGGTTTCCCTTTGATTAAGATTCATTCCAAACAACCTTAGAGAAGCACCTTGAGGCGTTTATCACTAGATAGCTTATAAGTAGAGAAGATTTCTATAGATGACCATAAAGTGTGCATTGATATCTATTATCTATGTGCTTTGAATGTTGATGATCTCGAGTTTAAGCTTTCAATGTCTGAGGAATCTAGATCTCTTCTTGAAAATTTTACCTAGGGGATCTGCTTGATGTAGATAAAATCTTGAATGAGATAGATAACCCATAGATTGAGATCAATTCTCAGAAAGAAAATATTGTGTTTTACATGATTTATGGAGATGAAGTTAACTATTTTGTGATTAATTAGTTTAAACCTGAAGCTGACTTTGTTTTTCCATCATATGCATTTGATCCTCATGAGCATCTCACAATCAAGAAATATTCCAAGATATATGCTCTATTTGTGGTGAACTTTCTTGAAATAAGATATATGTCTCGATTGTGGATAGTTTGCATGCCATGTTGCCCGTCTTGTCTCTTACCCTGATAGGAGAAGGACCAAAGGTGCATTGGCTCAAATTTTTTTCTCATGATTAACATCTAAGACCGAAGTCAAGCTAACATTTATAAACAACCGCTTGGTGCAAGGCAACTTACTGTTTAGTTTTCTCTTCTTTTTATTTTATTTTACTTTGAATCTATTTTTTCTTTCCCTCTGTTTTATTATGCCACAGAAAATTGTCAATTAGTTTGGGTGACAGCACTTGTCATTACTAACGTTTTTTTCTCTAGTCATTTTGATGTTTTTCTTGAGTTAGCTTATGTTTCATTTAGTTTAGGCTTTTTTGATGAATAACCACATCTTTAGGAACTTAAGTGACCATTGATTCATGCTTGACCTAGATCCATGACTACTGGAAAACCTAGAGATTGTGTAATTTCTCAATGATACCCATGTCTTTTTGGGTATCCAAAGAATCTAATGCCAACCTCGCACCTAACATGACTTAGTTCTCTTGTCTTGGGGCTTGGAATACATTTGATCAGATTTTTCCTTCAGTCTTGAAAGGTTAATCTATGTGAGTATGGTTTCTTTCTCCCAACCCTCCAAAGTAATGTGTGCTAGAAAAAGGAAAAAAGAACGCAATGAAGAAAAAAAATATGACATGATTTTCTTTGAAGTAAAAGGGTATGAAAATTTCCAATGATCCCATTATTTTAGATTGAAAAGAAATGATCACAAAAAGCTGGAAGCGAGGCTTAGGAAAATATCCGTTGAGGCCATTATCCGCCCACACCTTTGAATTACATGGAAAAAACAATCGATAGGAAAAGAAAATGATACCCTAGGTAAGTTGCAAGAAATCGGTTGCCAAAGTAAGCATAAGGAAAGGAATGGATCCAAAAGATAGTCTATATGATCAGGTTGTAACTAAAGAAGAATCCATGTGTCCTCTACTCGATACTCCGTCGATGAGACCACACTTAATAAAAAGAAGAGGCCAGTATGGTGAACTTGGTTTTCTCATATAGACTATGGAGTTTGTTTAGGATATTTGTAAAGTCTAGGAGAAGTAGATGTTGGTATCAATTTTGTAAGATATGTTTTTGTGTGGCTTATAACAAGGAGTTTTGATGTGGTGTTCTTGGTAAGAAATGAGTTCCCGTGTTTTCAAACTTCTCTCTCATTATTGGTTAATCTATTTGTTAGAGGACAAGCAAAAGGCTAAGTCTGGGGGAGTTGATAAACAATGTTATTTTGGTTTCTAACCTTTGTTTTGTGTATTATATTTAGTCAAAGTGTGTGTTTTAGAGTCGTTTAGTCTGTTATCAAATCTTTTCAAGTCATAGGTCACATTAGGAGAAAATGAACTGTTTTGAGTGAAAATGAGCATATGGAGATGCACAATCATGTAAAGTTCTTAGAAGTTTGGCTTTCTTTGAAACATATCGTAGCACAGGATCGAGCTCAAATTTAGATACTTGATAAACATTTAAGTTCTATTGGATTTGGTTGTGGTTTAAAGGCACTTGAACAATCGGTTAGAGATATATGACGAGTTTACTTATATTATAGGTCCGTTGGGACTTTATGCTAAATCTTTTTGAAAAACAATTTGTAAACTGAATAGTACTCTATTTTGTAAAAGAAAGTTATAGACTACAATAGCTTAAATAGACAAAGGCAACTAACCACTAGACTTGACTCTAACGTGCTTCCTAAACACTACTTCACTAATAATAACTTCAACTAAAAACACAAGACTCGGACTCTGCATAAGACTTTGCTTGACTTTAACTAACTTTATTTATCAATACCTCCCTTACACTGAAACAGCTCAGCTCCAGTTTACTCTTCACGTGAACACATTCCCTAACTATGTCTTTGTTTCTCGAACACATCAAGCTTAACAGCTTTGGTCATCACATCCGACAGTTGCCTATGAGTAGAACAGTACTGCAATTCAATCACCCCTTCATTTACTAGCTCACGTAGAAAATGGTACCTCACATGAATGTGTTTACTTCTTCCATGAAGAACTGGATTCTTGGACAATTTAATTATAGAACTGTTATCACACCAAAGAACGGTTCCACTCACTTGATCATATCCAATTTTAGCAAGAACATTTCTCAACCAGACTCCTTGATATGCTCCATTTGCTGCAGCTACAAACTCTGCCTCTGTGTAGACAAAGTGACAATAGGCTGTTTTTTTGATGTGCACGATACAACCCCTTGTCCAAACATAAATGCATAACCTGAGGTGCTTCTCCTATCATCTTCATCACCAGCATAGTCACTGTCCACATACCCAACCAGCTTCTCTCCTCCACCATGCTTATATTGAATTCCAAAACCAATAGTACCTTGCACATACCTTAGAATTCGTTTTGCAGCCAGCATGTGTTGTTCTGTTGGATTCTCCATATACCGACTAACTAGTTTAACTGAATAAATTAGCTCAGGTCGGTTTGCAGTTAAGTATCTCAGGCTTCCCACGAGCTGCTTGAATGCAGTTGACTCAACCTTAGGCCCATTTCCTTCTTTGGTCAGCTTATTTCCTAGGACAATAGGATTTCTGACTGGATTACAACTCTCCATTCCAAACTTCTTCAAGATATCCATGGCATATTTTTCTGAGAAATGAAAATTCCTAGCTCATCTTGAATAACTTCTACGCCCAAGAAATATTTCATCTTTCCCAAGTCTGTCATTGAGAACTCTTCTTCATACAGACCTTAAACTCTTCAAGCATCAACTCTAAGTTACTTGTATAGATGAGATCATCAACATAGAGACTCAAAATGAACATGTTCTCTCCCTTTGTTTTTACGAATAAGGTGTGTTCGCAATAACACTTCCTGAAACCCTTTTTCATGAAGTAACCTTCAATGTGACTATACCAAGCCCTCGAAGCTTGTCTCAGGCCATACAATGCCTTCTAAAGTTTGTAAACCTTTTTGCTGTTTTCACTGATTTCTGCAAAACCCTCTGGCTGCTCCACATAGACATCTTCATTGTGCTCTCCTTGTAGAAAAAGCGCTCTTAACGTCAAGTTGGAATACATTCCATCGCTTTTGAGCCGCTAAAGCAAGAATTAATGTGATCGCATCCAATCTTGCAACCGGAGCATATACCTCATGAAAATCAATTCCATAAATTTAAAGAAATCCTTTAGCAACTAACCTTGCTTTGAACTTCTCGATATCACCTTTTTTGTTGAATTTGGCTTTGTATACCCACTTAACTCCCAAAACTTTGGCTCCAGTAGGTAAATCAACCAATTCCCATGTGTTATTCTCCTCAATCGATTTGATTTCAGCTTCCAAAGATTTCTTCCACTTATCAGATTTGTTGGCTTCTTCGAAATTCACCGGATCGTCTTCACTCACAAACATTGCTATTGGTTCTTCTCCATCTTCGTCTATGACCAAATTCATTCCTTCATTCACGTAATCCTTCATGCATACTGCTCTTTCTTTATTTCTCTTAGCACCGCTTCGAGCCATCGTTTCTTCAATCAGATTTGATGGTCCTAAGTTCGATGGCCCAGATGCACCACTCAGATCCGACGGCCCAGATGGCCCAGATGCAACACGCTGATCTAACGGCCCAGATCCATCCAAATTTGTATCTTAAGCTGTTTCTCCATAGACGTCAACATCATCTTTGCCTTCTGTATTCGGGTCTGGATTAGCCTCTTCTTCCACTAGGCCATCATTATTGGTTAAGTTTGGCTGCTCTTCAGTATCACAAGCGTCAATGAGTGTCTTGTTCTCTTCTTTCTCCTCCGAATTCCATGGCTGTCTCATCAAATCTCACATCACGACTAATTATGATCCTTTTGTGATTGGATCATAAAGCTGATATGCTTTTGATTCTTTGCTAACTCCAAACATTACACATTTGGTACTCTTCTCATCCAGCTTGATTTATCTCTCATATGGTACCAAGGCAAAAGCAACACATCCAAATACTCGAAGATGATCAACTACAGGTTTGTGATTGATCCATCTTTCAATCGGTGTCACATCTCCTAAGATAGCCGTTGGACTTCTGTTAATTATGTGTATTGCATATTGAGCTGCTTCAGTCCAGAAATGAAGTGGCACCTTCATTTCAAATAGCATGCACCTGACCATATTAATCACGCATCTATTTTTCCTCTTGGCCACACCGTTTTGTTGTGGGATGTATGCCACTCTGAGCTGTCATTTGATTCCATTTTCTGTGCAAAAGTCCTGAAACGCCTTTGAATTGAACTCTCCTCCTCAGTCAGTTCTTAAGCACAACAATAGCTCACAAAGTTCCCTTTCTGCAGCCATTTTAAACTCCTTGAAGGCTCTAAAAGCCTCTGATTTTTCTGTCAAAAGGAAGGACCAACACTTTCTGCTATAGTCATCAATAAAATTAATAATATACCTCTTTCCACTCTCAGACGTAGGAGATATTGGACCACAGATGTCACGATGAACCAGCTCAAGGATCTCAAGGTTTAAAACTATCTCTTTGCATCAATTGACAAAAGGATCTTGAAGACGATTGTAAAGAAGGATAGTTCGAAAGATATTTGGGAATCCATGAAGGAAAATTACCAAGGGAACATGAGAGTGCAAAGCGCACAATTACAAAGGCTGCAGCGTAACTTTGAAGTGCTTGAGATGAAAGACGGTGACACAATTACAGAATATTTTTTTTGTGTCATGGTGGTGGCAAACAACATGAGAAATCTGGGAGAGGATATGCTAGATGCCAATATCGTTGAGTTCACTTATGTGGTATGCGCCATCGAAGAGTTAAAGGATATTAAAAGTCTTTCTGTTCTCCCGCAAACTGAATTGGATGAAATTTTGACACAAGATATCTACAAGAGTTAGCCTTAATTTGGTGGTGTTTTGACAATATTTAGACAAGAAGTTAAGAAGATATGAAGTATTCATTGAAGATAGGCCATTCTAGAGGAGAAAAAGACGTAATTAGATCATGCTCTAGACTGATTGGTCTCCTATCCCGGAAAAATGCCGCATTTTCATTAGACTGACCATAATTTCTAGAACGATCAATCCTAAGTATGTGATCGATCACACCCCCTATGGACTAATCGAGCTAGCCCTGTTCCACAAAAAAACCCTAATTTGGACTTCTTATTTGCTCTTGGTTGATTTTAGTTCTACCAAAAAGTTCTGGATATATAGAACTACGTTTGGCTGTTTTTGAAGAGGACACTTCTCATTATTCTTTTCTAGACTTTTTGCAGTTTGTCATTAGCTAATGAAACAGATATTAAGGCGGATTGTGAACTTATCAGACTTGAACTTTAATATGTGTTTAAAAGAACTCTAGGTTCAAATGTCAGACATTATTCTAGGTTAATAGATATATTACTCGATACCACGATAGTGGATTTGCTATACATGTGTGTTTCGTGTTCCAGATTTGTTTATGAATTGTTCCCTTAACAGTGCCCTGACTCATGACCATAACTTCTAGAGAATTGTCCTGAACTTGATGTCTTTATTTATCTAAATTTACATTCTTTATTTCCCTTGTTTTGTTATATTGCAATCACAACAACCCTTTTGTTTCTTCTTAGCTTAAATTCACTTTGAGATTGATAGTGTAATAACTTAGTTTTCATGGATTTGATCCCTTCTTTACTTTTGTGTTTGTTTTGCATTTACAGTACATTATAGGGTTAAAACTACGTGTTATCAACTTTTTGGCACTGTTGATAAAAGGGGTTTTACGGTTCTTCTATCAAATCATTGAGTGTGGTGGTAAGTAAGGTGGATTATTAAACCAAATACTCAGAAATGCTTGTAAACAACCTATCTAATACTAGATCCTAGTTCAATTTAATCTAGCATCCTGTCACAATGATAGATCTAAAAATATTATGAGCTCGCAAACTAGAAAATGGGACAAAATAGACTAAACACAAAAACATAATAGCATTTAAATTTGCTAAAATAGAGAAAAGCAATAAAAACAGAGTGAGAAATGCGAAATAGGGTTTAAGCTATTCAAGGAAAAGGGATCAAGAGGATAGGGAGGTTGATCGGCGACAAACTCGCTGATCCCACTCGCCAAATTCTTTGGGCGGTCTCTAGACTGGGATATTAGCTAGACCGGCCCGCTCTCGCTATGAAGATCTCTATCCGGATAGGCTGATCCATTCCAACTCTCGCCGTGATCAAGCCGAAACTAAACGCATAAAGCAAAGCCCAACTCGTCTAATGGCCGACCAACATGCTAGATCTCTCTTCGGCGGATCAAGCCATCACTAGCAAGGCACATGGTCTCCATTCCCATTAGAGCTAGGCTTTGGTCACGGCGCAAATTAGATCTCTCTTGATCAGGGAGAGATCAGCATTAAGCTTAGCCTTACTAGCAGAGATCAGAGTTTAGATCGGATAGCTAGGCGGTGGAATCAATGGATTCAGCTCCGATCTCCCCATCCTTGAGATCCAAAGAGATCTACTCGCACCTCATTTTGTGAGGGCGGAGGATCGGGGCAGATCTAGTTTGCATAAGTAAAGTAAAGCTTAATAAAATTATAGGAAGAAAATATGAAGATCAAAGCAATACTAATTCATCCAATTCATAAACATTTAAATAGTACAAACCTTAAACAAGCATAAAGGAAAACAACAATAAAAATAGAGAGAGTTTTTCAGCTAAACATCAGATAAAAATGATAAGAGTGTCATTCGGGAGTATTTATAGGATTATTCGCATAACCCTAATGGTCAAACCGACCTAAGACGGTCAACCAGGCGGTCAGTAAAACTATCCTCGGTGACCTTGCGCGAGCTTGAGGTAAGTCACCGAGGCGGCTTTTGTTGAGCATTCTGGGTATTCTTCGCCTTGTGATCTGTGAGGTAGCAATCGAGTGTGCACGATTATTCTTGACTTAGACGTTTCAGCAGCTGCTCCACTTCTTCTTAGCTCCAGTTTTGCTCATTTTCTGCTCATTTTTTGCTCCTTTACCAAGATAAACTCCAAAACTCCAAATGCAAATGCAAAAAGTACAAAACTAACCTAAACAGACCTAAATGCAAAGAAAGTCTAGCTAGATGAGTGCAAAGTGACCTAAAATAAGACTTTAAATCTACCAAAAATCACACACATCAGCTCCTCAAACTTAGATCTTGCTTGGCCTCAAGCAAGTGCAATGATCTGAGCTAGAAAAACTGCACACAATGTGTGAGTATCTAATCCAACGAGTACTTGTGTAAGCTAGGGTGTAATCCACATGTGGGCTCTATCATTTTGGAAACCGCAATATACTCATCCTCAAGAATAGCATCCAGCCTATAGATTCCTAGTACCTAAGCCGGTCTCTAAAGGTCCGAGTCTAATTCCCTATTTCTTTTAGGTGCGGTCCTCAAAAGAGACTAGAGATCGACGAGTACATAGTTCAACTTCCCTAAGCTTAGCATGATCATTTTTCAATTTCAAATGGTTTCCCTCTCATTAATTATTTTGTTGCCCGCTTATTTATTCTTTTCTTTCTTTCTTTCTTTTTGTCTTTCTCTGTTTATGTGCCCTTTTGGCTTTTCCGAAGTTGGCTAACACAAACATGAAAGGCTATGGATTTACGCCTCCTTCCAAGTTGCTTCACCAACCCGCATGTGGAGTAAGCAACGGATATACACGGCGTGAAAGGCTACGGGTTTACACATCCTTCCAGCCGCTTCACCTTTACCACTTACTCGGTTCGGCAGGCAGCTTTCATTTTTTTCATTTTTTCACTTAACTTGAGAGGGTTTTACCATATACACATAATGGATCATGCTAAACATAAAGAAGGAAGGTATTTGATGAATCTCTAGGCTCTAGATTGGCGGTTCAAGTTCAGTTTTAGAAAGAATCAAACAAGGCCTTTTCGAATCACAACCCAAGCAAAGTTCACTAAGGTGAATGATCCGCCCAAAAACTTTCTAAAACGACTATTTACCAATCAAGAGCATTCACAATGGTTACTAGCTAGCCTAACAAGATTTCCCATCATCAAGATCATTCCCACACAACAATTACGGATGCATGAATCCTAAGTGAATGCAACCTAAAGACAAAGCTAAATGGATGCAACTATATGATTACTCTATTTTTTCGGATTTGTTTCAAAAAATTTCAAGTTTTTTGGTTTTTTCTATGTCTTAGATGCTATGAACAACAAAGAAAAATCTAACCAGAGTTTTACAACCTAAGTGAATGCATGCAAAACAGAAAATAAGAACACAAGAAACAATGTGAGAGTACTCTAGACCCCTCCCCCAAACTTATATCACACATTCCCTTGTGTGTATAAAAGTCGGGGAGAGTTGTCTAGACAAACAAAACCGAAGAATAACAGAAATAAAAATGTATGTACTAAGGGTTTGGAGTTTGGTACCTAAAAATCGAAAAGGTGATCAATTGAGGCGTTCATGTCCTCAAGAGTGTAACTGTGAGGGTTTGGATATCCTTGTGGAGCTATTCCTTCGCAAGGCACGATGTGTTGCAGTCTGTCAAAGTAACTCGCTGTCATGGTCGGCGAGGGACCCACGCGAGGGACCCGGTTGAGGTGTATGTTCTTGTTTTGCCCGGTGTCTATGGTTCTTCTTCCCTGTCCTCTAATACACCCACGACATGTCCATTGATCGGCGTTGCGGTTGCTCTTGTTGCGCTTTGTGAGAGCTGGAACCCGCTACGTTGAATGCCTCGTTCCTGGTGGCAGCGAGTCATGTGTGCGAGGCTGAGCTGCCATTCCGCTGACTGATTATCGCAGCCCATCAATCGCCTTCCATAGTTCCTTGCACTTGCTCTGCCACTCTTCCTTTTCCTTTGCAAAGCCTTTCACCTTCTTGAGCAACCACTTTCCCAATCTTTGGAGCTTTCCAATGCGCTTGTGGGATTCTTTGGTTGTTGTGCCCTGATTCCTCTCTATGAATTCTTCAAAAAGGTAGGACTCCGGATCGACATCTTCCTCGTTTATCTCCTCTTCCGCCTGTTGTGGTTGCTGTCCTCACTGGTCTTCACCGAGTAGGGCTGCGAGGGGTGGGAAAAAAGTCACGTTCTCCCTTGCTTTTAGTGAAACGTACTCCAGAAAAGGGAGAGCGATTCTAGCGTCCTTCTTCTCCAGATGATCGAAATTGTACACGGCTTGACCTTCGACCTCGCCCTTAGCAAAGAAGCCCGCTCCTTGAAGATACCTCATATCCATGAATTGAGGTTCAACCAAATTATCATCATCTGTGTTCAAGGGCACTCCACTTGCTTCCAAAATTCGAGCAACCACTCCACCGGTGTAAATATGCTTTGCCTTGCCGGATTTTCTTTTCGCTTGTTTTATCGCCCTTCTGCGGTAGGTTAGAAGGTGCTTGCCTAAGACGAATGACATGCCAGAATTTTCAGCGTCTCCTTCAATTTGCATGCCACTCGGAGTAGACCCAACTATTTCCTTTATTGCCATCACCATCATTTGCATTCTCCCAAGGTTGATCGGCGAGGTGGAGGGTCTAGCGAAATGTACATTGACGATAGGCCTTCTTGCATAGTTGATTGTGGGGTTCTGGATCCAAATTTCCTTACTCTGTGATGAGTCATATGGCCCGCAACCTGTCACCATTTTCCACAACTCGTCGGTCTCATTGCCATCAAGATCCATATATACCAAGTTTCCGGATGGGAAGCCAAAGATCATATCCATCTCTTTGAACGTCACCATGTATAACTTGTTGTACACCATGAATGTTATGTATCCGGCTCCCTTCTTCTTCATCAATTCGGGCACTTTCTTTGAGTAGACCCGAAGATCCACGGTTGCTAGAAATTGCAAAGTCTCCTCGATGTAGGAGCTCGCCATGCTATACATGAAGACTTTGACCTCCAACGAACTAAAGACCCGATCCAAGTCCTCGGTGATATCCAATCTATTCATGGTTCCAATGTGTGGAAAATAATTACCTTTAATCCCCATCATTTTAAGAGCCTCGTAGGCTTGGTCGGAGTTGTTGGCTTCTCTTGTGGCGTTTCCTTTCTTCTCCGATTGTCTTTCCTTGTAGGCTATCCTCGCTTCCTTTTCCGAGTAACCGCTTCATTTCAAGTCCTCAATGTCCCTCCGGTACTTGGTTTTCTTTTCTTTCTTCCCACCTCTGGTTGTTTTCTTCTCCTCGCTCTCATACTCGGCGTCCATTGGCAAGGGCTGACCGTACTCACTGTCTGAGTCACTATCCTCGCTGGTAGATGCCGAGGCGATATGCTTTCCCTTTCTCTTCTCTTGAGTGGTGTTTCCTTCTCCGTGCACATACCTCCAGTCCATTGGCTCCCCCACCAACTTTCTCGCTATCTTCTTTATCGGAATTTCTATCCGTGTTTGAAGTCCCTGTTCATCCTTGATGTCCGATTGGAAAATAAAGCGGTGAGTTCTGGGTTTGCGGTGGACTGGCGGTTAATCTTCCAACCTCGCTTCCATTTCTTTTCGGCCAACTCTTTGTGCATCGTTCATGAACTTGCTGTGGAATTCCTTGACCTTTCTCTTATCTCTTGAAGACATGCGTGATGAGGCTTCTTAGATCGGAGAATTTGAACTCGTTAGAGATACTCACCGGCGGTGAAAGAAGAGAGAGCTTTTGTGTGTTGTTAGCTTGAGAGCGAGTGAAGGAACGGAGGTGAGGGAAGAAAAATATATAGGAAGGCTTGTAAGGGTGTGCAAAGACAATTTAGGGAGAAGAGAGGACACAATTTTGGCTCCCTATGCTCGCTCGCTATTTGTCCTCGTGGTTGGCATCCTCTAAACCATTGATTTCAAAATTTGAAATCTTGGGAAATCTCAACCGTTGGATTGGTCCAACCTTGATTTGACCATCCCTTGATTTTGGCAAAAGCTCTTAACTCATAGGGCCCACTTTGGTGAGCTAGCATCATATCAACTCCTTGTCCTTCTGTACCCGACAGCCAACCTCCTCGCTCTTTCTCCTCGCAGCCAGTACCGAGGCTTGAGCACTCATTTAGGAAAATAGGACTTGAACTGCTCTTATTGCTCTACCCCTTGACTATTCTGAGTCTTGATGAGCTCTCTATTTGTGGTAATATCTAAAACCATGAACAATTAGCCACATTATCAAATTAAGCTTAGTGTGAGGCAATTATATGATAGAGCTTTATGTTCAAGAATTCACTGAATAGTAAGTGTATTTTAGAAGCAATAAGAATCATTTGGCTAGAACTTATATATAAGGTTACTAAGGTGTGCAAGTGAGTGGTGTTCAACGCAATGTGAACACTACTTGCACACCTTCCTCAGCCTCATGTCCTAAGTGACTCTGGTTCCTTGCCAAATTCATCTTATTCCTCGCTTCTTTGCTTCCGAGTGTTAAGTGCGAGGCCTGCCAATTTTGGCTTGTTTTTTCCTGAGGTGTAAAGAGACATACCAAATACCCATAATGACAAAGATAAAAAGAAAAGTATTCTCAAAACAAACAAAGCTAAAACGATTTTAAACAAATTCAAAACAAGTTTTAAAAGTAAAGGATAAACATGGGACTCCCTCCCAAGTGGGCTTGTTTAGAGTCACAAGCTTGACACTCCGTACTCCTCTAGTATGGGTTTGTGAGCGAAACCAGAGCTCTCTCGTTCACTTCCTCGGCCATTCCTCTGATGGTTCCTTCGATCTCAAAATATTTCCCGTCCATAGTGGGCTTCTCTTTTCCTTCTTTAAGGTCGAACATCATTCCAATACCTTAACCAACCTTCAACTCAATGGTTATGTTCCTTATGTCAATCAATGCTCCTACTGACGCCAAGAACGATCTACCCAATAGCAGCGGATCCATAGGCTCTTCATCCATCTCCAATACCACAAAATCTGTTGGAACTAGAATGCTGCCAAGACTCACATGTACATCCTCGAGCAGTCCCCTCGGCTTCCTGGTTGTTCTGTCCGCGAGGACCAATAATATGTTGCAATCCTTGAAGTTTGAGTACCCCAACTTCTGAGCAATGATGAGTGGGATGAGACTGATAGATGCCCCAAGATCAGACAAACAGTTGATGACTTCAAATGGCCTACAGCACATGGAAGTGTAAAACTCCCCGGGTAATTCAATTTTTCCGCAATGAGCTTTTTCCTTTGGTGCGGCAAAACTGGTATCAAGAGTGATCCAGATGATCTGGTCTCAAAACTTCTTCCCTTCCTTTGAGAGTGTCCTTCAAAAAAATTTTGTATCGAGGGATTAAAGCAAAAGCATCCAATATGGGGATTTTCAACGCAATAGCACTCATTTGTTTGTAAAAAAGGACCCTTTGCTTCTCAACTTGATTTTTCTTCAATCTAGATTGGAAAGGTGCTTTAGCTTTTGTGGCTACCACAGGTACAGCTCCCTTTGTTGTGTTCTGCTTCAGACCATCTGATTCCTCTCCTCGCTGAAGAGGCATGCAAGGGATTACCCTGAGTTGTGTGGAGTTGGCAGTTTTTCCAGCAACCAGACTATCATCAGCCTCTCCTCGCGGCTGTGTATCCTTAGGGTTTTAGACGACTTTCCCGGGAAGTTGGTCGGTGGTCTTGGTTGATGATGATGCTTGATTACTCTCCACATACTTCAATCTCGCATTGAGAGTCTCAAATTTGCAGTTGAGTACGTAGTGTCAATGCGACTATGTACCTCCCCAAACTTTTAGTGATTTCCTTTTGATGAGCGGTTTGGCATTAGAGTATTTTTTTAAGCATATTCATCACGTCTGGTGAACCATCTTGTGTGGATTGTGCTTGTGTTGCAGCCCGTGTTGGTTTGAGACTTTGTTTCCATTGCTCCTTTGGAATCCATGCCCTTTGCTTTGGCGGATATACCTGATTTTGTGGGTTTTCTATGTTTGTACTTCTATAGCTCAAGTTTGGGTTTTGTTTGTAGTTCACCCACGGTTTAGATCCTCCTTGAGTTTGGACAAAGAAAATTTCTTCAACTTGTTCATCCTCTCCTTCTTGTAACATCTCCTCTTCTTTGAGACTTACTTGCTTTGTGTGGACCATAAGCAGCTTGTCCAACTTCTTGTGGAGTTGTTTCAATTCTTTGCGCGCGGATGTGTCGGAATCAGAAGTACTTCTTACAGCTCGGTCGTACTCCTCGTTATACTGACCATCAGCTAGAGCAAGGTTCTCTATCAATTCTCTTTCCTCTGCAATCTCTTGTTGCAAAAAAGCTTTCGTGGCTTGCAGTATCAAGGAGCATACGGATCCTCGGATGGACTCCTTGGTAGAAGTTGCTGAGGATGGTGTCCTCCAGGAAATTGTGATGTGGACATTGAGACTGATACGTCTTGTATATGTCCCATGCCTTGGCAAGCGACTCGGTGCTCTGCTGCACGAAGTTGGAGATATTATTCCAGAGCTTGGCTGTCCTCAAATTTGAGAAGACCTTGGTGAGGAATAGGCATTTGCAGTCCGGCCAAGTACTGATGGTGCCAGTGGGAAGGTGTTTCTCCCATTGATGTGTTCTATCTCCAAGGGAAAAGGGTCCTATTCCATTTAGTGTGAATGCTCGGAGCGTCGCTCGCACCAATGTAGAGAGGTTGGCGAGGTTGAGGTCGTACTCAGGCCTGATGGGCGGCCTCATTAGGTAACGGTGGTGTTCCATCCATTTTTGTGCCCAGTGTTGTATTGTATAGAACGGGCTGCGGCTACTGCATTCTTGTGCGCTGGCGACTGATCTCATGAAGAATGAGGTTGATGTTGTCTATGAGTGGCTGAAGGCTGTGAGAGCCCTTTGAATGCGTGTGCATCAACTGATCAACTCGTACTGACTACTTGCTTAACTCGCAGGAGTTAAGGCGAGGTTAAGGATTCTGGGTCTGTTCTCGGTCCTAGAGGTCGAGGTTAACCTGCGAGGCCTGCAAGGACAGAAACAATGACTTGTCAATTGGTTGAAGCTTGGTCTTTATAGATCCAAGCTGGATTGCAAGCTTGAGATATTGAACTCCTAGTTGAAATATCTAGAGTGTAGCAATCATCTTTTTCTGTGAAGACTACTGATCAACTCCCAGAAAACTTAGTTAAGAACACAAACGGGAATATAGTGCCGGTGCAATTACTCTTAGGAGTGGAAAAGAGCTTTCTACCCATGTAGGACATGCTGTAACCATGAGGACATTAACATTCAGGAATAGGAGGATCAGAAAAATGCTAGAATGCCTAAAAATACAACTTCCAAAGGTCAACTTGATGCCCAGCTCGACATATCAGGTCGAGTTGAGCCTCTTCCAGCACAAAAATCTACTGGTTTAATAGGGAAAAATCAAGCCTTTCGTTCCCCCACCGTACAAACCTTAGTTGCTTTTTCTTGGAAGGTTTTAAAAAGAGTTAGTTGAGAACTATAAGACTTTGTTTGACAAGCAGATGAAGGAAATAGAGCTTAAGATTCCCATCTTGGATGGTTTCATGATGGTACCTCCGTACCAAAAGTTCCTAAAGATGTAGTCAAAGAAAGGACTAAACAAGTAGAGGGGATGGTAGTTCTCACTCATGAGTGCTGTGCCATAATCTAAAGAAAAGTACTCTAAAAGAAACTTGAAGATCCTGGTACTTCTACAATCCCATGCTCTCTAGGTCCTCTTGCCTTAAGTAATTTCCTTTGTGATATGGGGGCATCCATTAGTCTCATGCCTCGCTCTGTAGCACAATGGTTGGGTTTTGACAAGTACAATCCTTGCAAAATCTATTTTGTCTTGGATGATAGGTCTATTAGAATTCCCCATGGTATCTAAGAAGACTTACATGCCAGAGTGGGCAATATAGAAATTATACTAATTTTGTGGTTCTATAAATGGATGAAGAACCTAAGGATCCACTGCTTTTTGGTCGACAATTTCTTAGCAACTACTGGAGAAATAATATAGCTGAATTTTGGTTTAGGATTTCAAGATGAAGTTTAGCATCAAAGATATCATGAGAAAACCAACTATAGAGGGTAAATTGTTTTGGGTAGAATAAATGGCCACTCTAAATGATGAGTTCTTTTAAGAATTAGCATAAGAGGATCACCTCCAAGTTTCTTTGACAAAGAGTGTTGTTGATGGTTATCTCCACAAGGAAACAACAAGTTATGGAAAGTTGCTGGACTCCCACAAAGCTGTAAAAGGATTAGCTGAATTCGACAATTTGGGCAGAACAGAGGTCACAACAGCAATTGATAAACTTTTGACCTCAACGAGCCAATAATTGATTGTTTCCAGATCCATCTCGACCCTCAACTTGAGCTCCGAGGTCGAGTTGACAAATATTATGGATTAGACATTTGGTTTGAATTTAAGGCACCAAAGGTGGAATTAAAACCACTTCTAGTGGGCTTCGGTACATGATGTTACGTTTATTTTTAAACTACCAATTAAAATCAACAAACGCAAACAATTTTCATTGAAGCTCTTGAGGTTTGAATCCACAAAGAATCTAGAACCGACACATAAGAATTATGAGAATTGGGACTTAAGCTATAGCAATGGGAATGATTTGAAATAAAGAGTACTAAAATTAAGCAAGTAAACTAAACCCAACAAAGATCAACCAAGCATCAAATAGAACAAAACAAACTCAACAAGAACTAATAACTAGCAAACTAAACAAAGACAAGCACAAACTAGCAATACATTTTGGGCAAGGCAATTGATCAATGAGAATGATAATCAAAATCAAGATGTATAAGAACTCATTAAGAACCATTCTAGGGTATGAGACACAACAATAGATCATCCCACTCTCATGGCAACACACTCTATGTCAATAAAGTGAATTTGCTAAACTCTCATTTGCCATTTCAATGACTAACAAGCATT
The DNA here is from genome assembly GCA_900406435.1 of Lepidium aucheri. Lineage (NCBI taxonomy): Eukaryota > Viridiplantae > Streptophyta > Magnoliopsida > Brassicales > Brassicaceae > Lepidium > Lepidium aucheri. The sequence goes on along the minus strand of OVBA01000463.1, from coordinate 45,851 downwards.
ACAATCAAGCTCACTAAGACCACTATTCCCCAAAGCATCATCTCACGAAGGCTAAGGAAGAAAAACTCACAAAAGAGTCATTCAGGAATTTCATTGAACACCTCTTGGGCAATAATTTTCCGAGGATCTAGATTCAAATGGCCAGCTCAAATCTAACTTTAAAAACACTCTAAGTGAAGGAATCAATAAGTCTATCAACCTAAGTTCAAGATTCAATCATAAATTCAAAGGATCTACCTAACCTTCAACCTATCACTTCACTACTCAAACACAAAAGCCATGGAACAAAATGAGAAAATAACTATAAACAAAAACATAAGCATACTGAAATGAAGATAAGAGAAAGGATGAAGGAGATTCAATAGATGGGAGATGATGATCAAAAGATCACCATCCCCAAAAAGGGTCTTCATATCTCTCTCTCTCTCTCTCTCTCTCTCTCTCTCTCTCTCTCTCTAAGTCGGGCTGGAGGTCAATGATCAGATTTGGAAGCTTCTTGTCTCGCGTGTATCTGGTCGGGTCGCGACCATCACCACATGGTTGATGGTCCAAAACTCTGGGCGATCACATCATGGGATGGCTGCGTTAGGTCTCTGGGTCAACATGGAGGTAGAGGCCGCTTGGTTTAAACTCCTGATCTTGAATGTTCCACTCTTGCTTCTCATTGTGTCGGGGCCGTCGGGCTTGTGGTCGAGAAGTGCCTTCCCGCCTATCGATTCTTATTCTTTTCATTCCCTTCTTCATGTTTCTTGATCCCATTGATTGAATGCCTCATTCCATGAACTCTAATCCTCCAACTTTAGTTCCGAATCACTGTTGTTAACATTTATTAAAATGAATTGATTCTCACTAGAACAATCAATGGGCATAGTATGTGCATTAATTTTAGAAAGCTTAACTCTGCACCTAGAAAAGATAATTATCCATTACCACTAATGGATCAGATGCATGAGAGATTAGCTAATCATCCATATTACTATTTCCTTGATGGGTATAGCGGATATTTCCAAATCCATATTCACCCAAATGATGAGGAAAATACTAACTTTACATGTCCATATGTCACTTTTGCATATAGGCAAATGCCTTTTGGTTTATGCAATGCTCCTGCTATGTTTTAACGTTGCATGACCTCTATATTTTCATATCTGACTAAGAGATGGTTGAAGTCTTCATGGACGATTTCTCTTTCTATGGCTATTCCTTCTTCTCTTGTTTGTTGAATATATGCACAGTGCTTTCTAGGTGTAGAAAGAAATCTGGTGTTGAACTGGGAGAAGTGTCATTTCATGGTTCAAGAGGGGATTGTGTTGGGTCACAAGATTTCGGAGAAGGGTATTGAGGTTGATCAGGCCTATATCGAGGTTATGGTTTAGTTTCAGCCTCCAAAGAATGTCAAGGATAATAAGAGTTTTCTGGTTCATGCGGGGTTCTACAGAAGGTTTATCAAAAAAATTCTCCAAAATTGCAAGAGAAGGTTTATCAAAAACTTCTCCAAAATTGCAAGATCGTTAACTAGACTGCTATACAAGGATACATATTTTGATTTTGGTGGTAACTGCTTGAATGCTTTCTACTTGATCAAGGAAGCTCTAACTTCATCACCAGTTGTACAAGCTTCCAACTAGGACTACAAGTGATGGTCCAATAAAGAACTGGCTTGAAAACATAGCTTGTCGCACTAATGATGCTAAGGTTTTGATAAAAATGTTTAAGAGCATTATTTTCCTTAGATTTGGGGTGCCTAGAGTTATGGTAAGTGATGGAGGTTCTAATTTTATCTGATGGGGCTGAGAAGTCAAACTCAATGACTTTAAACAAGCTTACTTGGAAGGAAATCCCATAGTATCCTCGTAAATAATTTAATTATGTTCTTAGGATTTTTCTTTTGCTTATTTTGAGTTTGATTTTGATTTTCAAGAGAGTGCAGAGAGATGTGATGGGTGTTGTAGTCGATTTTAGTTATTTTGGCAGCACCTCGGGAAGGTTAACCATCAAGCTGGTCAGGAAAATGGAAATTTACTTTAGAATCTGGTGAATAAACATGTGAGTCGATTACGGGTTTCAGATGCTTTGTTGACGCTTCCTGGAAGACTTCGAAATTCACTCTAGGATTGGTTGGATTTGCTTTCCATATTCGGTAGATGGTGAGTGTATGGGTGTACGTCAAATTCGGAGAAGCCTATCGGCATTACATTCAGAAGTGGAAGTTGTACTTTGTGCTATGGAGTCTTTAATTATGCTGCAATTTTTGAAGGTGGAGATAACCACTGATTGTACGGATGTAGTGCAGATAATGTCACACCCCGAGGATTGGCCGGCCTTTTGACCATATCAGGAAGATTTTCTCAGGTTGAAGTCTCTCTTTCGTGTATTTTCCTTACATGTGATTTCAAGATCTCTAAACCATAGAGATGATTATCTCGCTCGCTCTATTAGAGAGACAATTTGTGGTTTAGTGTTGTAATCTTCTTCCACACCTTTTTTGGTGTTGATTTTTATATTAATCCCCTGGTTGATAAAAAAAAACATGTGACTTGATCTTGACAGCTGAGTAGCCAAGTTGAGTCAGGACAAAGAAACGTGAGTTCATGGAACTATCCACCAGATTTTCCCTTGGGCCCTTGTATCCTTAACACTACCTCTTTTACTTCAGCAGATATCCATATTGTTGGCTCCCATGTATTCATTATCAGATTATTTTAGGTATATACATGAGTAGAATCTGAAAATAGAGCGGGACCGCATGTGCATGAGTTGGTTTTGGAAATAAATTTTATGGTGTGATAAATTTGATTCCATAACCATTTGGATTCCATAATTCCGTTTTCTTCCAGAACTAGAGTCATATGGTGCTGAACAAATTACTAGTAGAGGTCCGACATATTTGTTTACAGATTCCTTTTAGATTCACATGTCTTGCTTTTAACTTCTAAAGAAATTAGCATTTTTCCATCATGCATTTCCATCTGCATATAAAAGTCTCTCTCTCACGTACTTAATCATCACACAGAAAAATATCATCACTATCGTAGCATGTCGCTCTTGTTTGTGTTAGTTTGTGGAGTCTTTCTTTCTTTTTCAAGGTTATATAAATCAAATCGACCATAACCGTTGAGCACCAAGCCGAGCCGACTTCCTTACCTTCATGAACCGCTGACCTCAATAGGGAATGAGGACAGAAGATTTAGCCATCTTGATAAGCCAGCTTGACCACCACGGTCGAGTTGGCAGCCAGATCGCATATTTAATCCAGCTCGAGCCACGTGATCGAGTCAACGTTCCCGAATATTTTTATTGACTTTATATATTTGACATTTTAGGGTTTGATTGCTAAGGATATAAATACGCTTCTTATGCAGTCTAAAACCCTTGTCCACATTTTATTACCTCTTTGGTGAAAAAATACTTATTTTATTTCAATGCAATTTCTATCTTCTGTTTCATCTTATTTATCTCTTTTTTAACTTTTGGTTATGCTATATGTTCTGTTTTCTGTGTTTTTGATGTTCTTTGTGATATATAAGTAAATTATATAGGCTTCTTGAGAAAATGGGTTAGGCTAGTTTGGCTCTTAGATCTCTTCTGATATGGTAAATTAATGCTTATTTCATTCGGATCATTTAAAATTTCAGTTTAGACATTTTAGTATCCATAAGGTGTTTGATAAAATGTCTGACTGAACCATTTTCAGATATTTACATTTCTAACTCAAGGGATAGGGTGTGTATTGACTTAAATGAATTGTTTCTTAATGCATGTTTGGTTATATTTTGTCTATGATGATATGGTCTGATTGTAGCTAAATTGAGATTGTGTGAGTTTTGGTAAGTAGCTTAGTATACATAAGTGAATTACGGATCCATTTTCCATTCCTTAAGAGCCCTCTTTCTCTTATATTGTTCTTAGTCACTTTTTTTCTTAGTTTTCTTTTTTCCTACAATTGTTCTATTTTCATAGAATTTTATGATAATAGTTCTATTTGGTTTATTGCTTACTGATTTCATAGAACTTTATGATAATAGTTCTATTTGGTTTATTGCTTACTGATTTCAGTTAATTGCTTGTTTATTTCTTTGTTAGGTTGATAGAAAAATCGCTATATCTGATTGGTTTGAATTAGGTGAATTTGTTGTAATTCTGATTTTTAGGATATCGCCTATTTTGATTGATAACCTATATTGCTGCATCGACTTAATACGTTAGAAATTGGTATTTAGTAAAATCCTTGTATCATCAACAATGTCTACACGAAATTGAGTGGAAATTCTGAAACCATACCTTGGAAAGTGTCTTCATAAACATCGAAGAAACCAGCAGGAGATCGCGTTTGTCATCAACATATTCAATTGACGAATTGTCTATTTATGAACCAACAAAATCGTTGGTTTTGTGTTCATTGATCTGATGAGGAGTCTTACATTTATCAATTCCAAAACCTTAATGCTCGCCGATCCGTTCGTCACCAAATTGGAATCTGGAATTAGGGGTGTCAATTAGGGTTGACCTGCACCATTTAACCCATCTCATTACAGATTGTGTTTAATTATGGTATTTTTCGGGTTGACCCGCTATGACCCATGGGCTAAACTAATAACCCTAACCCCCTCCCCCGGTATTATATTGCAGGTTTAATGGGTTAACGCACGGATTCAGCATTTTTGTGTAATTAAGTTATAAAACAACTACATAAAATAGAATATCAATGAATTAAAATTGATTATCTTGTGTGAATTTTTGGATTTAAAACTACAAATAGATAGTTTGAAAAATATGCAAATTAGTTTAGGTAAACGTTTAAATTTAAAACTAATTTTTTGTCAACAATTTAACACTAATAAGAAAATAATATATCTAATTTATTAGTTTATGAAGATTAATTTTGAGAAATATTTTTAAAATTTTGAAAAATATAATCAAAATGAGTGTGTGCATATCCCGTATAAGCTTCAATTTCATGATGTTTTTTGCATCGCAAAACCTTCAAAATCATCATGTGTATATTGAATATCCATTGAATTATTACAATAAATAATAATTAATATAAAAAACATAAAATAATGTATTTTTAACTATTTTTTTAATTATCTTATGTGTACTAAGCAAATCTTGAACATGCAAAAGTGGTAAACGACTTAAATTTTTGAAATACACAACATACTCTACGGGTCAACTCATTGTCCATGCGGTTTTGTCCTGCAATATGCGCTAGATCGTAATGGGTCAACCCGCAATGTTCACTTTTTTGGGTTATAAAAACTTGAACCCTAACCCACTCTATAATGGTACGAATTGAGTTCAAACTGTGGGATCTCAACCCTAATTGACACCCTACCTGGAATCTATATGGTTGAGGAGTCAAATATTAGAAATGACACGCTCGTTAGTCTAAGATATAAAGGGTTTTCTCGTTAATCAAAAGGAAATAAGAATTCTCAGGCTCGTCAATCAGAAAATTTGAAGTTGTAACAGTCATAAAAATCTTGGAGTTCCTCAAGACAAGCAGCAATATTGTGACAAACGGATGACAAGCTAGTCCATGAGTCAACATTTGTATCCGACAAACTCGAGCAAAATGCAAAGACTATATTTGACGTGCTCAGACCATGAGTAGACTCATAAATTTTTGACAAATGCAAATCAGAAGCAGCGTGGTCAACCGACGAACCCAAGGACACCACTTGGTCATCTTCAATAACACGATCTATACCTATAGAATTCTTGTCTTTGAAAAGAACTCAATATATATATTAAAACCTAAACGTAAGAGGAAGGTCACTCATCTTCAAGAAACGCAATGAACAGATAAAATAGTAACATGTGATAGTTTCCAAAATTAGTTCGTCAAAATTTGGATTTTTACTCTTTTAACAAACTTGAGAGGCTATTTGTAGGGCTCTAACTGGGTACTACCTAATTATGGTTCAAGCTCTTTCACAGGTCCGATTTCAATTCAAGCCCAATATAATAATAGAAGCAAACTAAAAGTCAAAAATCCATTAGAGTTCATTCCCAATATTAGATAAGTTTAAATCCATGACACATGTTCAGCTCAAGTAAGTATGTAGAATAACACGTGTATGCTCCATATGACTCATGTCTTCCATTGACTAACTAATAAAATCTTTACGAAGCGACATGTGTACTCCGAAGACAATAAATGGATTCCACTGAAGAACCCAAACTTAGTTCCAATGGTCTATAAAAGAACCATTAAAACAAAAAGAAAAGGTAGGCGAAACTTAGAGATAAGAATCAAGAGTACTCAAGAAACCTTAAAGGACGAATAAAATTCAAAGAGATTTAAATTTAGGAACATAGAACTTTGAACATCTAGCTGGTTCATTGAAATCGACGACCCTATAAACGAGAATCTCAACTCAAAACATAAAAAAAAAATTTGTGCTAAATCAGGATTGAATCATCAGCCAACACTTGAAGGAAGGGAGATTACATCTTCTGAGATCAATGTGCTTATACGCTCGAAGAGGTAATTTATTGGGTTCCACCATAAACGAGAATCTCAACTCAAAACATAAAAAAAATTATGCTAAATTAGGATCGAACAATCAGGCAACACTTGAAGGAAGGGAGCTTACAGCTTTTGAGATCAATTTAGCTTATACGCTCAAAGAGGTAATTTATTGGGTTCCACATGCCAACTAGAAGGTATTTTTGACTCAACATTTGAAATCTATTGTTATGAGGGTAGTCACTTGCCTTGCATTGAAGATGTAGCTTCTTGTTTGCATACTCCCAAGCAAATTGATGAATGCTATGATTTAATAAGTGATTCTCAAAGACTAGATACCTTAAAGGTAGAGAAGATTGTTAGAGATTACCATGAAGTGTGCTTTGATATTTATTATATATGTGCTTTGAATATTGATGATCTCAAGTTTAAGCTTTCAATATCTGAGAAATTTAGATCTCTTCTTGAAAAATCTTACCAAGGAGATGTGCTTGATGTAGATAAAATCTTGAATGAGATAAATAACCCTAAGATTGAGATGGATACTCGGAAAGAGAATATTATGTTTTAAATGATTGATGGAGATGAAGTTGAATATTTTGTGATTAGCTCGTTTTAACCTAAAGTTGACTTTATTTTACCATCAAATGCATTTGATCCTCATGAGCATCTCACCATCAAGACAAATTTCAAGATATATGCTCNTTTTTTTGGGGGGGGGGGGGGGGCAACCCACTAGTTAGTTTTCTCTTCTTTTATTTTATTTTACTTTGAATCTGTTTTTGCTTTCCCTCTATTTTATTAAGTCACCGACACGGTGTCAAGTCTGGGTGAAAGCACTTGTCCTTACTAACATTGTTTTCTTTGATTACTCTTGAGTCATTTTGATGTTTTTCTTGAGGTATTTTATGTTTCATTGAGTTAGTTTAGGACTTTTTTAGGAATAACCATATCTTCAGAAACTTAAGTGATCATTGTTTCAGGCTTGACATACATCCATAACTATTGAAAAACCTAGAGATTTGTAGTTTCTCAATGATACACATATCCTTTTGCGTATCCGAATAATCTAATTCCAACTTTGCACCTAACCAGACTTAATTCTCTCGCCTTGGATTGGAATACATTGGATCAGATTATTCCTTCATTCTTGAAAGGTTTATCTGTGTGAGTATGGTTTCTTACTCTGATAAATGGTATTTTTATTGGTTTCTAACCTTTGTGTTGTGTATTTTATTGAGTCAAAGTGTGTGTTCTAGAGTTTTTTTGTCCATTATCGATTCTTTTCAGTTCATAGGTAATATTGGAAGAAGATGAGCTGTTTTGAATGAAAACGAGCATATGGAGATGCAAAGTCAAGCAAAAATGTCATAATTTTAGCTTTATTTGGAAATTTTTTATCATTGAATCGAGCTTATATTTTGAAACTAGATAGCCACGGGAGTGAACTTTCATTTGGAACTGGTTTTAGGGCAATTGGAAAAACGGTTGGGAAGATATGAAGAATTTACTGAAGAGTAATCGTAACCGGATTGGTTCTGCGTAAAACAAAAAAAAATTCATGTTTACGGTTTGAGGGCAATGGAAATCGGACAAATGGTTGAAAAGATATGAAAAATTTACTGAAGAGAGATCGGAACCGGAGTGGTTCTACAAAAACCAAAAAAAATTCATATTTCCTTTGGTTTGATTTAAGTTGTACCAGAGATGAATCTTAGGGTATTAGAACTAGATTTTTAGCTACTTTATTAGAGAGACCTTTCACAATTTACAGAAGCCACTTTTATAATTTTCTTGTAACCTCAAGGGAGAAGCAATTCTACTCTAGAAGATTTTTTGAGAAAATTCTTGACAACTGACTTTGCGAATGACCTGGCGATCGACTGAACAACAGTGATAGATTGATCCATGCAACGATAAGAATTTATGCTTGACCTGTCGATCAACCTCATCATTTTGGATTGATCGATCCAGCCATCTGAGCAATTGAGATCATTCCACTTAGAGACCGATTGATCATAATGCTCAGGTTCGTTTCACTTCTGCATTGTCTCCTTTTATGTTCTTATTATATTTTTCTGTAAGTAGTACTTCTTTCAGATTTAATTTCACACCGGGACGGTGTGAAGTAAGTCTAGGGGAGTACACTTGTTGTGACTAACACGTTAGTTTTTGTTTGATTGAATCAAAACTATTGTAGGGAACTATGATTTTCGAGGAATAACCACATTCTCAGGAACTTAAGTGAGCATCGGTTCAAGCTTGATTGAGATCTATGACTTTTGTTTTTATATGCTCGTGCTAGTCGTCCTTTTGTCTTAGAGCGCTCTCCTCGTTCTTCGGGCTCTAGGCATGACTGTCTATGTCGTTCATCGCACTCTGAAACTCAGTGCGATGATCATCCGTTGGGCTCAAAGAGGGTCCATGATTCTTCCCCCTCTGAGTGGAATATTGGTGAGGGGAACAAGACTCCTGTTAGGAGGCCTGTGAATTGTACTGGGGAGCTCTATTCTAAGAGGTCCTATGTTGATCCCGCTCACCGCAAGGAGAAGATGCCTTTAGAAGCTCCTGAGTCTCCTACTAGTGTCCATTCTTTGGAGGCTCTTCACAGCCTGAGCATAGAGGAGGAAGTCCAGTTCCAAGAAGCCATGTCTGATCACGGTTTGGTATGTTTTTTGGTTATTTTTCTGCTCTGGCGATATGTCTTCACTCGTGAGATGCTTCTCATTTTCCTTTCTTCCTAGGTCATTGGAGTTGTCGCCTGTTTGGTGAGACGGTATGAGTCTTACAAGACTTTTTCACCTCTCTTGGTTAGGGATAACCGCCCTTCTGATGACCTCGTCGCTTCTCTGATCGAAATAACTAAGAAGACTAAAAAGCTAGAAGATGAGCTGAGATTTATTATGAAGAGGTGAAATTCTTCTACCAAGAAGGTGGCTTGTCTGGAGAAGGACAAGCGGGTATTGACAGCTATGAAGGATGAGGAGATTGAGAAGCTTTTAGGTGTCTCCTACGTTCAAGTGGTGAAGCAGTATTAGGGAGCCTTGGAAAAAGCTAAGGAAATCTTTGATCAGAAAAATGAGGAGCTTGAGTATGCTAAAGCTCTCGCGGTTGTTGAGACTCAACTAGAGATGGTCATCAGCAGCCACGGTGGAGACGTCACTGAAAACGTGGATGACATGAGACAACGGCATGTAGCTACTCACACTTCTTTTCACGCTACAAAAGCCCATGATCTTAATATTTATGACTTGGGTGTCGATGCTCCTCCAGAGAGTCCAGTGAGATTTTTGCCCTCATCTTTAGACAAAGGCCCTAAATCTTTAATTCGAAGGATTAGTTAGGGATTTTTGTCATTCTATTTTTGCACCTTTTAGTTGTGCTATGAATTTTGGTGCATTGGTGGGCTTTTGTTGAACTTGGTTTATTTTATTATTTTCGACATGAATTCTTGGTTTTTTATTTTTTTTATCGTGTTCTCTGATTCGCTAAACAGCTGGATGTGGCTTTAGCTAGTTCTTGACTTCCCGTAATCTTTTCGCAGGCGCTATGTTGCGTTTTTTTGGGCAGTTTGTTTGGCTTTATATGGGCTTTTTATTTTCTTGCATGATTGTTTTTTTAGATCTCTATTTGTATGATCTGCTTTTTTGTTTGGGCCTTTTTCTTTTATTCGGCCTTATTGTTTGCTCGAGCCTTTTTTGGATTCGGCTTCCTTGTCCTTTCTTTGGGCCTACATGGTCTCTTTGATTTTTGGTAGAAGTTTTGATGTCGTTTCGTTAGCCCTCTCCAGATTAGCATCATCACGACGGTTCAGATTTTTTTGTTAACGATTCAAGTCATGGGATCCAGAGGGGATTTTATTTACTCGTAAATTCTCTTTGTTATCTCTAGAATTACCTTTTTAAGGTACTCCTTTTTCTCCTTTTTCTCCTCCTTCAATCTCTCTTTGATCTCTGATTTTTTATTGTCTAGCTTACAATTTTTATGAGTGGTACCGAGAACAAGTTTAGTAGCCTGGAATATTTCACTTCCAATTCTCTTTCTCTAGAGGAGTCTCATGGTTCTCCTCTTTCACTCAAACAATTTTCTTCTTTGTTCCAAACAATGCTTCTTATTCCCTTTGTCGTGTTGCTCCAATGGTTTAGGAGGCTTCTTTGTCCAGAGGGTCTAAGTGTTCTTGGACTTGTAACAACCCTAGACCACGTTGCCGAAGGGCAAGTTTGATGTGGGTGGTCTTCACCTTCAATCCATATTTACGAATGAATCCCTGAATCGGTGGCATGGAGATCAAGGTATGGCGTCCATCGCGCTTGAGGCTCCAGAGCGGATTCCTGAAGGTTATGCTTGTGCTTTAGCCATCTTCTTCGAGAAGTGTTCTCTCTCTTTCCCACTTCCGTGTATTTTGCTTTGTTTCCTAGGTGGTTTGGGTTTACCTTTATCTCTACTATGTCCTTTTTTCAGGTTGTGATAAGTTTGTCATTCGCGCCATTGAGGAGGGGATTCCATTCACTTCTGAAGAACTTTCTTTCCATTTACACGATCAAACGTTCATGCGGTTTCCTTTATTAGTCGAATAGGAAGCCATAATAGAGGGTCATTCAAATTGGTGCCATCATTATTTTTTCTTCAAAATCTTTCTGAGGACGGTTAGAGATGCTTCCTGTTGTCTGTTTTGAGAAGATGGCAGAATACATCTTGTTAGGAGAGTATTCCCTTCGAGTCGAGTTCCTTCTAACTTATAAATATTTTAACGTTTCTTCTTTTTCTTCTGTCAAGTGGTTTTACTTTTCCTTCGGTTGAACCGTATTCCAAGCGTTCACCACGGGCTTTTTGTTTCCAGCTCTTCCACTCGGTACACCCTATTTTGTATGACTTGTGCTATGCAGTAAGGTCCTTCACTGTTTGCTCCAAGTTTCCCAGCATTAAAAATCTGTTGTATTGCGAAAACTTTCCAGAGTACAAGCTCCCCTTCTTTCCTTAACTTTGGAGTTGTAGTGTCTCACAACGATTTGTTGGTAGTTCTGCATTCTTACCATTATGAGGTCTCTTCTTTTTTCTGCAAAGTGCATGTTGTCTTCTAGCACCTTGTTGTTGAGGCATTGGTTGTCGTGGCTAAGTACCTTTCGTAGGCTTAGAACTAGAATTTCCTCATGTACCATTGCCTTGATGCCAAAACAAAGTGAGAACAGTTTTTCTCCTGCGGAAGTTTGCGATGTGGTCCTGTAAGTCCATAGGCCGGCTGGTAGTTTTTTGTTCCATTTCGATTTCTCCTACTCTAACCACTTTTGAGGTTATTGAGAATAGCCTTGTTTGTTGCTTATGCTTGTCTGTTGGCTCAAGGGTACCTTGGCGTTGATGTTGTCAGCCTTATTGTCTTTTTTTTGCACACCGCTCTGGCGACTTTGTTGTCAGTCATGATTTCTTTCGGAGTCTGTGTCTGCATATAATATTCTTCCACAAGAAGGTCTTTACATTATCTTTGGTGATATGTGAGTAAGACTTTGCCTCGACCCACTTGGTGAAATAATCTTTGAGGATAAGTATGAAATTGTTTCTTTGTATTCTGGATGGCTCCATCGGCTCGACGATATTCATCGCCCATCACATGAAAGGGTTGGGAATGGATTTTGTAGTCAAAGCCTCTATTGGTTGGTTTATGGTCAGAGTGTTCTACTGGCACTAATCACATCGTTTGGAGTATTCATCACTTTTTCCTATCATCGTTGGCCAGTAATATCCTTGTCTTTTTATCATGATAGCTAGTGCTCGCCCCCCGGAGTGGCTTCCACATGATCCTTCATGGACTTCAGCAAGTAGTGTTTTGGCTTTGTTAGTGTTTGCACATCAACAGTACGGGCCGCTGAAGTTGTGGTTATATAGTTGGTCTTTGATCATGCAGTACCTTGTGCTCTGAATTTGGAGTTTTTATGCTTGTCTTTGATCTTCTGGTAACGGCTTGTGTTGGATGTCTCGTATGATCGGCTCCCTCTAGTCCAGTGCTGAAGTTCATAGAATTTTTGGAGGGGACTCATTACTTACTCCTTTGCGCTGCTCCAGGATGGGCATTACTGCATCGTCGTGCTAGATGAGTGTTTTCTCTTTGAATTCCACATGGATTACTTTTCTCACTTGTGGGTGTGACGTACATTTTAATGCGGCTAAAGTGTTAGTTTGAAATTGTTGAATTTTGTTGTGAGTTCTTTCACTAACTGGAGAAAACTCTCCATTCTTGAGTCTTTCATGGCATATTCCCTGCTACATTGACTAGCTATTAATTGGGAGTTTGTGTAAGCATGGAGTGTTGTTATCCCTAGACTTACATCGACTTCCATGCATGCTATAAGAGCTTCATACTCTGCTTCATTGTTTGAGGCTTTGTATTCCAAGCGGAATGATTGCTCTACGATATCTTTGGCTGGGGAGGTTAGTCGTATACCAATTCCAGCACCTGTTTTAGATGATGCGTCGTCAGCGTGAAGCTTCCAGGGTGGAAGCACACTTGCTGGGTTGTTTCAGGTTGCACTAGTTTGGCTGCAAAATCAGCAATAAACTAAGATTTTTCCATCATCTTGGGCTTGAACTCAATGTTGTGTTCTCTTAGCTTGATTGCCCACTTGGCTAACTGTCTGGACTAGCTCAGGCTATGCAGACTAGCACGTAGTAGTTGCTTAGTGACTTTGGTTATGGTGTGGCTTTGGAAATAAGGTCAGAGCTTCAGTGCTGCTACCACTACTGCCAATGCTAGTTTCTCCATGGCGGTGTATTGCGTTTATGCGTCCGTCACTGATTTACTGACATAATATATTGGTTTTTTTTCTCCACGCTCCTCTCAAGCTAGTACCCAATTGACTACCACCTTTGATATCACCATGTATAGGTAACGCATTTCTCCGTTCTCTGGTTTTGCCAAGATTGGTGGATTGCCTAGATAAGCCTTGAGCTGGCTTAGCGCTTCTTGCCACTCGCTGTTTCATTCCAACTCTTTGTTTGACTTGAGTAGATTGTAAAACGGGAGGCACTTTTTGGTTGATCTATAAAAGAAGCGATTTAGCACCACAATCCTTCCCATGAGTCATTGAACCTCCTTTGGTGTTTCCGAAGCAGGTGTTGACACTAGCGCGATTATTTACTTTAGGTTTGATTACGTTCCATGTTTTGTGTCTAAGTATTTCATGGATTCTCTTGATGCCACGCCGAATGAGCATTTTGCCAGGTTAAGTTTCATCCCATACTTATTAATGATTTTGAAGCATTCGGCAAGTTGTGACACGTGGTCTTGTGGTCGAGTTGACTTGACCAGCAGGTCGTCAATGTATACTTCCATTGTCCGCCCTAACTTCACTTTGAACATCTTGTTCACGAGTCACTAGTATGTTGCTCATACGTTCTTTAGTCCGAACGTCATAACTTTATAGTATTACGTCGCCCTATCAGTTAAGATGATGTAACCTCCTAGTCTTTGGGGTGCATAGGTATTTGGTTGTATCCTGTGAAGGTGTCCAAGAAAGACAATACCTTATACTCGGCTGTAGCTTCCACTAGTCAATCGATGTGCAGGCTTGGGAAGCTGTCCTTTGGGCATGTCTTGTTTAGATCTGTGAAGTCCACGCAAACCCTCTATTTTCAATCTTCTTCTTTAACACCACACGGTTTTCCAGTCAGTTTGGGTAGTTGACTTCCCGTATTGACCCAAGTTTTAGAAGTCATTCTATTCCATTGTTAACCGCCTTTGCGGGTTCTAGTCCTCGTTTCCTTCATTTTTATTTTATCAGCTTGAAGGTTGAGTCCATGTTAAGTTTGTGCATGGTTACTAATGCATCGATTCCTGTTATCAAGGATGCCAACCATGCAAAAGTGTCTACGTTCTTCCTTAAGAATTTGATCAGCTCTTTCTTGATGTTGGGGTCAAGGTCCATCATTTCCCGATTTGTTTCTTCAAATCGTTGGGTTCGATCTGCACGTGCTCCAACATAGAATCCTTCAGGGGATTTTGTTTTGGGTTGCGGTGGTTTCCACTTTCCTACTTGGATGAGGTCTCAAGTTTCAGTAATTGCTATACGATGCTTGCATTAGAGAGTGCGAAATTGTCTTTGTAACATTGCCATGCCATTGTTTGACTCCCTCTTATCATAGCGTCCCCTCTGGGCATCAGGAATTTGACGCATTGATTGTAGGTAGAGGCCACCGCCTTTTTTGCGTATAGTCTTTCTCATCCCAGAATTGCGTTGAAGGGCACTTCATTTTGGACCACTTCAAAGCTGACTAGTTTTCTTACCCCGCATGACACCATAGTGAGTCTGATTGTTCCCATCAAGGTCATTTCTCCCGTGAATCTTGTGAATGGGGTTGGTGCACCTTTGAGTTCATTATATTTGAATCCTATTCGTTGGAAAGCAACATAGTATAGAAGGTCTACGAAGCTTCCAGTGTCCACTATGATTCCTTCTAGCGCGAACTCTGCTACATGTAGTTGAATTACGAGGGCATCATTGTGGGGCTGGTTTAGTCCTTCAGCATCTTCTGCCCTAAAGGTAATGTCGGCGTTGAATTCCTGACTTGCTCCTGGGTGATCTACCCTGCGCTGATGTACTTTGATCAAGTTTATCGAATCTCGGTAGAGCTGGGAGCCTTCATGGATGAATATGATCCTTGTTTTCTATCTAGGTGGAGACGATCTGTTCTCCACATGTTTTTGTTGCTCTGCTCTCAGGAGTTTCATGTCTCTTCTGGTGCTATCTTCATTGTCCTTCCACTCATTTTCATCCCTTTGTGCCATCTTCCTTCCTCTTTCATGTACTTCAAAGTTTTGTATTCTTCGATGGGATGTCATTTGGCTTTGTGTATTCACAAAACTTCTTGGGGTCGTAATCTCCATAGCTTCTTGAGGCTCCTTTTCTGTGGTTTCTTGCCTTGGAGACGACGTAAGAGTTCTTTCCTTTTTTGCCCTCGGGCGTCTTGTCCCTATGACAATCCCTTGGATTTCTTCCAATTCATGGTCTTCTACGATTGGTGGGATGTCCGCCTCCCGAAGAGGGTGCATCTCATTTCTTGATTGATGCACCTCATTTCTTCCATCTGTTCTCAGTGCATTATGTTCTACCTATCCAGTTGATTGGATAGGTCCTTGCTTCTTTCCTCATTTTGCTTAGGTTGCTCTACCAGCTGTCCAATTACGGTTTGGAGTTTTGATGTCGTGAGATTGCGTTGTGGATGCAGCTCGGCATGCGGTAGTTTTTGGACATTATTTCTGATCAGTTGTTCCTCATTCACCAATTCTGCCATCTCAATTGGTTTGACTCCGACATTAGTCGTGCTGGCAGCCAGCTCTACATTTTTTACTGCAAGTGTTGCATGTTAGCTTCTAGTCACCATACTCAGGTTAGCTTGACACCGATTTGAGAAGAGAAAACTTATCTTGGCTCTATGGTGGGCGCCAAATTATTTATGCATTAAACAACATGTTAGTAATCAGGTAGATTGATTAGATTTGACAAAAAAAAGTACAACAAACTGTAAAATTATTTGCCGAATGACCGAATGTAGTTTTTCTCTATCAGGCTCTAGCTAACTAGTTTGTTTTGTGTACTCTCCTTGTTTTGCTTTGCTTTGATTCAAGACTTTTATGTTATAGATTTCTTCTTCTGTATTTTTCAGAGAATATTCTGATGTCAATATTATCGCCGGATTGGGCAGTGTTTTCGTCGTCTCAATCAATCTGGTGATAGATGAAATCCTACTTCGTTAATTGATTAGCGTATCGACGTTTGTCCATAAATGAAATGTTCCTTTCTTTGGTGGTTAGCGTGTTGGCACCAATTCGACCTGCTATCTTTGGGTCAAGTCTTTGATCCTCATTGGTGCTGGATCATCTCCTTTCTATTGGTCCTAAGAAATTTGGACCCTACCAAAAATAACTTCTTATTGTTGGATCGAGCTCAAATTTAGATACATGATAGATAATTGAGTTATACTTTATTTGTTTGTGATTTGAAGAAATTTGGACAATCGGGTAGAGATATATGACGAGTTTACTTATTGTAGGTCTGTTGGGACTTTATGGTAATTACTGTTGACAAATAAAGGTTTTCCCATGAACAGAATCGGATGAAATATTTGACACAAGATATCTACAAGAGTTAGCTTTCATTTGGTGGTATTTTGAGGGTATTCGGACAAGGCCTTAAGAAGATATGAAATTTAATTGAAGATAATCCATTTTAAAGAAGAACAATATGTAATTAGACCAGACCGATCGATCCTGCTAGACGATCGGTCTCCTATCCTAAAAAAATGTTATGACTTCATTAGACAGACCAGAATTTCAAGATTGATCGATCCTAAGCATTAGATCAATCAGTCCCCCTATGGACCGATCGGTCTAGCCCTGTTCTGCAAAAAAACCCTCTATTTTTGACTTCTAATTGATATAGTTTGATTTCAGTTGTACGAAGAAAAGTTTTGGACATATAGAAAAGTTTTGAAGACTTTCATTATTATTTTCTAGATTTTTTCCATTGTTCTTGTAAGCATACATGGAAACATATCTATACTCTGCCAATTCTAAGAAGGTTTTTGGACCGTGTTTATTTTCTATTGCAATCTATTATGAGTTTTATTCAATAATTTTCTTTGTTCTTTTTATCATGTCTGAGTAGTTTCATAATCATGTTTAGCATTCTCTTGGGATTCTAGGGAGTCAACGAATTAGGGCCAAATAGGGTTTATATATGTTGCGGTCTTCATCTAATGTTAGTCTTAATGCTTAAGTTAGACTCATCACCTAACTTATGATCATAGGTTGTTTAACACACCAAAAGTGCTTCATTAAATGTCTGAAAAAAACTAAGATAAGCAAATTTTCCTTAGCGAAAGAAAGGTGATGTTAAGGAAGATTATGAACTTATCGGACTTGAACTTTAATACATGTTAAGAACTCTACGTTCAAACAATAGTTTACAATTCTAGGTTTCAAGATACAGTAGTTGATGTCATGTGTAGTGGACTTGCTATACACATGTGTTCCATGTTGAAGAATCTTTTGAATTGTTCCCTAAATAGTGTTTTGACCCATGATGTAATACCATGCTCCCGATCTTGGGAGACAGCGTGTTATTCCTTGGTCTTGCCAAAATTCAGCTCTTTGGAAATTCTTTCGACACTAAAATCTATGATCACAAACCCGGAAAGATAAAAATAAAGGTGTGAGCAAGGAATTACTCAGTGAAGAGATCATCTCTGCCCACTGAAATATAACTACACATCTCTACTTCTAGCAATAATCAACACAAGTATAGATTCCAAAACAATCACATAATAGACATATATTATATTTATAAGTTATTTGACACCACCGAACATCCACGGTCCGCCCCTTACACAGAACCCATGGCTACCGAACATCCACAGTCCGCAATTTCATCTTTCAACACATCTTTAGGGCACCAAACATCCACGATCCACATCAAATATATGGCCACCAAACGTCCATGGTCCACCACTTCATCTTAGGATTCACGACCACCAAACATCCACGGTCTGTAGCCTCACCTCCACAGATCACATTATATAATATAGTTCACATATCAGCATATACTACTTATAATCAAACCACAACAAATATATCATCAAACATTGTATCAAACACTATACATAATGCATCATGAAGCATCAAAGAAAAAAACATGCAATCATATTTTGACAGATCACACCCTCACCCTGGCCTAAATAGAATCATATGAGAAATGTCGCGTCAGACTGTAAGTCGATTCGACGATTTTTTTTAACTTCAAAATTAGAATAAATTCCATTTTATTCCTACAACTAACAAAATTGTCATAACATTTTCAGATTAATTCGTTTCAGAGTCGAGCAGAAGAATTTTGAAAAGTTCATTCATGTTTAAAATTATGTTGACGATAGACATCAATGCAAGATCCGGTCTTTCGTATGGAACAAAGCTTCTTATCCTATAAATTTCAAGTAGATTTATTGATGTTAGAACAATTTCAGAGGATAAATTTGGTCATATTGTGTTATTCCAACATTCGATTGTATGTTTATGGTAATGAATCAAGGTCCTATAATTATTTATTTTGTTGAATCTTTTTATCCTCTAATCATCGCTTATTATGTAATCTTATATTTTGAATATTACCTAACAGAAGTTTTGTTTTTTGAGTGTTCATTCAACAATTATTGTATCTACGAATGTATTTATTCTTTATTTCAAATTTATTTCTAAAGTATTTATTTTTACTTTAATTTTATTTTTATTTCGTTAATATTATTTCTATTTATTTCAAGTTAAGTCCAAAGATGTAATTTTTTAAATTCATTATTATAAATTGTAATGTTATTCAGACAAGTAATTATTTGATAATATCAACTCAGTTAATCTTATAATAATATATTACCATGTTACATATAATGCTTATTTCGTATAATATTTCAGTTAACTAAATAACAATATAACCGATTGTTTTAAAGTACTTAACACACTATTGGCTCTAGGGGTGTCAAAATGGATAAATCCAACCCAACCCAACCCATTATCCAATGAGTTTAAGTGTTAATGGATTGTGATTAACCATTTACCCATTTACTTAATAGGTTGGGTTGGCCCGTTACCAATTTATCTAATGGGTTGGGTTGACCAGTTACCCATTTTTGACAGGGTTTGACGGGTTTGTGGGTAACTCGTTAGCATATTTTAATTTTAAAGAGTTGAGTTTAGTTGTTTTTACAATAAGAATTAGTTTTGTTTATAAAATAAAAAAAATCAGGAGACAATAATATAAGGAAAGAGAGTAAAAAGAGAAGAAAGAGTAAAAAGAGGAGAAAGAGTAAAAAAGAGGAGAGAGAGAGTTAAAAGAAGAGAGAGAGAGTAAAGAGTGGAAAGAGAAAAAATAATGAGAGTGAGTAAAAAGATGAAAAAGAGTAAAAATGGGAGACAATAAAATGAGAAGAGAGAAAGTAAAAAGAGAAAAGAGAAAAATGAGGAGTTAGAGTAAAAGGAGGAAAGAAAATAAAAAAGAGAAGAGAGAGTAAAATGAGGAGAGAGAGTAAAATGAGGAGAGAGAATAAAAAGAATTGAGAGAGACAAAAAAGAGGAGAGAGAAGTAAGAAAAAAAAGAGACAGAGTAAAAAAAGGAGTGAGAGAGTAAAATGAGGAGTGAAAGTAAAAAGAAGAGAGAAAATAAAAAGAGAAGAGAGAGTAAAATGAGCAGATGAGTAAAATGAGTAGAGAGAATAAAAAGAATAGAGAGAAAAAAAGATGAGATAGAAGTAAAAAGAGAACACAGAATTAAAACAAGAGAGAAAGTAAAATGAGGAGAAAGAGTAAAATGAGGAGTGAGTGTAAAAAGAAGAGAGAAAGTAAAAAGAGGAGAAAGAGTGAAATAAGGAGAGAGAGTAAACTGAATAGAGAAATAAAAAGAATTGAGAGAGAAAAAGAGAAGAAGAAGTAAAAAAGAGGAGATAAAGTAAAAAAGAGTAGAGAGAGAGTAAAATAAGGAGAGAGCATAAAATAAAGAGAGAGAGTAAAATAAGGACAGAGAATAAAAAGAATAGAAAAAGAAAATGAGGAGAGAAAGTAAAAAGAGTAAAGAGAGATATAAAAAAGGAGAGAGAATAAAAAAGAGAGAGAGTAAAAAATAGAGAGAGTAAAAAATAGAGAGAGAAAAAAGGAAAGAGAGTAAAAAAGAAGAGGGATAGTTAAAAAGAGGGGATAGAGTAAAATGAGTAGAGAGTGTAAATGAAGAGAAAGAGTAAAAAATAGTAGAGAGAGTAAAAATAGGAGAAAGAATAAAATGAAGAGAGAGAGTAAAATGAGGAGAGAGAGTAAAATGAGGAGCGAGAATAATAAAATAGTGAGAAAAAAGAGTAGAGAGTAAAAAGAATAGAGAGAGAAAAATGGGTTGGTTTGAGGTTCAAATTTTAAATGTCAAAAGTTAAAGATCAACCCGTTTCGACCCGTCAACCCATTAGAACCCAAATCATTCTAACCCAAACGGTTTAACCCATCAATCCATCAAACTTGTTAACCTATTAGGATCAAAAATTTCAACTCTAATGGGTTAATCGATCTAGATTGGGTTAGGTCTACCTATCACTTTTGATCCATTTAGACATTTCTAACTATTGCTAGCCAAATATTTATTGTCAAACAAAGGAAAATAGTACATGGTATGGACATTAATCGTATGTTAGGTAAAGCACATTTCTCAAATCTATAGATTTTTACATATACTCTCTGTTTCTTAAAGAGTGGTATTCTATCAACAAAAAGTACTTACACAAAAAGTGTAATTCAAGATTTCCAATGCAAGTTTTTACAAATAATTTTAGTTTTACCCTCCAATCAAAATTAAATACATATAATCTAACTAATTATTACCCATAATAATTAGGGGAATAAAAGAATTTTAGCATTGTGTCTTAATATGTGTGAAAAACTTAGAATGACATTCTTTAAAAAACAGATGGAGTATTTATTAGTTAATATTATCTTTGATTATTGTATTTACGTTATAATTTGCGATTAAAATAACCAATATTACAAAATTATCAATATTAAAAAATCATATATTTTAAAAAATCAGAGAGATATTATCATTCAAATTTCTATATAATTTATTACCTTATTAAAGATATGTCGAGTAATATACCTTATTAAAGATATGTCGAGTAATTTATTACTTTAATATCGAGTATTTTAGTTCTATACAATATAATATATGTTATAATTAATATTTTCTAATTTGAATAAATTGATTGTGTATATTACCTTATATTTTATTATTTTCTATTCTTAAATAGGTAAACTATAAAATATGCAGATTGATAATTTTGATATAAAATATATAGTACTAGAATTATTGAGACATGTATTTAGGAAAAGATTTAAATTTTTTTTTTTGAAAACTTAGTCTTAAAAATTCAATAATTTTGGTTGCAATTAAAGGAAATTTTCCTTATAAAAATTACATTTTTAATTATGGTACAGTGTATATTAATCTTCATTATTCGGGTTCCAAATATATGTTGCTGTAGTTATTGAAGAATGTAATTTAGGAGAATATTTAAATGTTTTTTTGAAAATTTAGTCTTAAAAATTCAATAATTTTGGGTGCAATTATAATAATCTTTCCTTGATACAAGCACCTTTTTAGTTATTCGACCAAAAAAAATCACCTTTTTAGTTATTGTTTTCAATTTCTAATCCATATTATCATATTCATAGAAAGTATTATTAATTATGATTAAATACATTCTTTAATTCGCATACATTCTTTAAATAATAAGATTTTACATTGTACAAGAACAAATATAAATTATTTTCAATTCAATTAAAATTGATATATTGAAAAAATTCATAACATATGTGATAATAAAGTATCTAATGTAATCAACATACTATATTTTCTATTTGTTATCGTTGTTTTAAAAATTTATATAAAATTTTATTATTGTTATTAACTCTAGTTTTGAGATTTTAATGTCGAAAATTAAACATTGAATACGAATATCTTGATTGATTATATTATATGGGAAACAAATTCCAATAAAAATAAATAATTATTAAAATCCAGCTATTATTGGATATAAGGTTTGCGTTTATGTATTAGTGTTTATAGTTTACATTTATTTTTATCATCTATGAATATAATTTCTAAATATTTACATAAATTAGCATAATTTAGTGAATAAATATTAAAATATATTTATCATATGTTCATCCTAGGCATAAACTAACATATTTTCGATACAATTACTAAGTTAACTTCACTAATTATATTTGAATTTTTTCTTTGAATAAATATATTTTTCATAAATTTTTGTTTGAGATGTTATATTGAAACCAACAACCATAAAATATATCAACGAATATTGCTTGAATTTATACCATATTCATTTCAAATATCTTTTTAATATTTCTCTACATCAATAAAAGAATAGAAATTTTTTAAACATAAACAATCCTTAATAATAAGTGATAATATTTTAATTGAATTTTTTAAATATATATTGTTAATCAAACATAAATAAAATTGATTTGTAAGAATAAGAAAGAAAGTACTAACCATGCTTTCTTCGAATGTCTTTTTGCAAGACTAATATGGGCCCTCTACTCATAATCCTTCTCCTCCAAATGGAGAGATGAGTGAATCTTTCTTCACCAATTTTGACAGTCATGAATAGTTCTAAGATCTACCCTAAAGCTGTGGGAAGTGAATTCATTGCCCCTTGGATTCTATAGAGACTATGGAAATAAAGGAATAATTACCTCTTTAGAGATATTAATAGGTGTGCAATGGATGTGTTGAACAAGGCAAAAGAAGACGCAGCTGAATGGATCACTAGAAATCAAGATGCAAAAAATGAGTCCAAGAGCAAAACTTCTTCTCATCCCCCAACAGTTTGGGCTCCACTGCCTAAGAATTGGCTGAAGTGCAACTATGATGGAGCGTGGAAACAAGAGGATTCGAAGTGTGGTATTGGTTGGCTTGTGAGGGATGGGAATGCAATTCGGAGTGTGGTATTGGTTGGGTTGTGAGGGATGAGAATGCAGTAGTGTTGTGGACGAGAGCTAGAGTCTTTCCAAGATTGCAATCCCCACTAGAAACTGAAGCTGAAGCTTTCAGATTTGCTGTTCTTTCGGTGATTAGGCTGGATTTGAACAGAATTTTTTATCTCTGATTCGAGAGAACTGATTGACTTATTGCAGGGACCAGTGGAGAACCATCTACTTGGGTCAGTATTCAAGGATATCAAGAATCTTTTGGCTCAGATAAAGGATTGCAAAATTAAGTTTGAATTAAGAGAATGTAATAAGGTGGCTCATAGAGTAGCTAGGGAACCTTTGTTATTTACGACCTATGACTCTAAGTTTTACTCTGTTGTGCCAAATTGGGTTATTAAGGAAGTGGAAAACGATACTTTGTAATGATCTTTTGGTTAATGAAGTTGATTTTGGGAAAAAAAAAACCGATTTGCTGTTCTTTCTGAAAAATTATTATTGATGCAAATTATCTTTATGATGTCACTCTACTATGTCTTGGAGGAAAATCAAATAATAAAATGATGAACTATTCTCTTCTTTTATCATGTCTATATTAAAAGAAACTTATGAAAATCTTGATAGAGTTCATATAGAGTTAGACCTTATTTCAATGCGCTCGCAATAATGGTTTTTTTGGAATTTAATGTACATATATATTAAAGATAGGTGTTCATGTTTTAATACACCTACAAAAATTATTGAGGAAGTTGAAGACATGAAATCGTCTATGACGTGTGAAGTTTGTATATGGGATAATGAAGTTTTGCGTGTCATGTATAGAAACTATTTATTAAGGAATGCACATTAGTACTTAATTATGTTAACCATTTATTTGTTTTTTTTAATTTTTGCTTATTTTAATTTTATGCTGTTTGGTTCTATTTAAAACTTTATATGAATTAATTTATTTTTATTAGTCTAATAATCTCTTAATGGCCCGATTTTAATTACTTCAATCATACATATAAAATTTTTTTATAATAAATAAATTTGGTAAGCATTATTTTGTTCATACAAATAGTTATATCTCATTAAGCATAGATGAAATCAAAATAAAATGTAAAAAATCATAACACCATAAAAAAGTTAACAAATAAAACAATATCATATCATAAATCTAACACATAAAAAAGCTACGTACAAAATTAAAATAATAAAAAACCAAAAACAATAATTAATTAACAGTATTATGTACAATAAAGTAAAATATTTTAGAATAAACATCATATGCTTTAAAAACCTAGAAATTGATCATTTTATAAATGTTGATGTTGTGCATTCAAAAATATATAGATATTAAATGTATTTTAAAAAAACTATATAGCTATATTACAAAAACCTAAATTTTGTGCATCGCATGGATAATCATGTTTATTTTAATAATAAAAATTACATTATATACCATTAGGGATTAGGACAATATAGAATATTACATTAGATATTCCAAAAGTCAAATGTCAAAAAGCTTTACATCCTAAAAATGCGAAAAATATTTATTGAAACTAGAATTATTTTTGAGGATAGAATTGGTCATATTTTGCTATTTCAAAAGTCAAATAAATTCTTCCATTGGATTGTATGTTTATGGTGCTGAATCAATGACCTATACTAATTTCTTTATGTTAAGTCTTTTTTTTATTCAATCATAACAATCTTATATATACCTATGTATTAATTTTTTTTATTCGATTATTTTGTTTCTCTTCATTTCAAATTTTCTTTCTTTTAATGACTTCAATGGTTGTAGAATATAAGATAATATAGACGAGTCATTTTACTTCAGTTTATGTTCTTTTTTGTCAGAATTTTGTTTTTGTTCTAAAAATTAAACTATTTGTTACTATGATATACAATACAACAATCCAAAAGACAAGTCATTTAATCATATGGAAATGCATTACAATGTTGTATATATATACCATTTCGTAATAACCATTTCTAATTAATTTTATATTTAGAGAACTAAATAACAATATAATCGGGGATTTGACAATTTCTTAAAAGTGTGTTCAGTAAACCAAAATTCTCAAACATATAGAAGATATTTTTAGAGCTATTTATTATTTTATATTATATTTGATTATGGTAATTGATATTACGGATTATATTATTTTATTTTTGAATAGAGGTATATTTGGCAAGTAAAACAATCGAAAATATCAAACCATCTTATTTTCTTATTCATGTTTTTTCAATTTCGAAGATCTATAATTTATATTATATAAGATATGCTATAACTATATTCAAATTTGAATAGAATGATTTTTAATATTACCATATATATTATTATTTTTTCTTAAATAAATAATTATTAAATAAGTAAATTGGTTATTTTGATACAATAAAAATATGTAAAATTAGCAAGTTTTCTAATTTGGAAACAATTGATATAGAAACCATTAAAACAGTACATGTTGTTTCAAAGTAAATACACATACAAGTATTCCAATATCAGTTATGATAAAACTTCAAAATATAAACATTACAACAAGGTTCAGCATAATGAAGAAAATGATGACATTAAAACATTCATGGCCTGTAAACTTTGTTTATGAGAACAAAAAATCTATCATCTCATGGATAGAAGCTGTATATTGAATAATCGATTTTAGAATTTATTTATTTTTATTGTTTTTGTGTTTTGTATTTTTTGTTTCGCTTTCTAAATTTATTATATTTTTTGGTTTGATTAAAATTACTTTGTATATACAATTTAATAGTTCATACTAACGTTGACATATATTCTATTATTGTTATTATATGCCAACTAAAGAATAATATACAAAAAAGTTTTGTCTGTCTACCATAATTCGGTTGATTCTTAACAATGAACAACATTCTGGTAAAAGATGCACAATACGATATCTCTTTTAGGTGGTGTTATTGGTTCAAAAATTTTAATGACTTTGAAGGATATTGAAAGTATTGAAGATTTTTAAAGTTTACATATTTTCAGAGATTCATAAAGATTGTCTAATGATTTGTAAAGAGTTTTATCTAAAATTTTGGATATAGTTTCGAAGACTTTTGATTATTTTGAAATACTTTAGTTGATTATTGTAGCCACAAAAATAGGTAAACAAAATATTCTCAAAATATTATACAGTAATATTTATTGATTTTATCTTCTATAAATAGTCGTGAACAAAAAATTCATAAATTACAGCAACAATTTTTTTAAGAAGGTATGCTCGAGTTCTTTACTCCTTTTCTAATTGTTGTTGTTTAGTCAATTATGTGTCTTTGTCACTGTGTGTTTTTTTGTGATTAGTATTGGTTTTTGATTATATTTTTTTAATCTACAAATGCTGTTTTTCAAAATTGTTTATTGATTGAATAAAGTTATGGACTATGGGAGATTCTCAAAAGAGTAAAGAAAAGAGTTCTTATACTTATTCGGAATCCGAAAAGACAAAATTGTTTATAGATCTACTTGTTGATGGTATTCACCAAAACTGGTGTGATGCTAATGGCATTATAAATAAGGTGACGGTAGAACAAAAGATTTACCGGTTCTCAATGAAAAACTTGGATGCCAAAAACCCCACAAGCATTACCTAAGTAGAATGAAGTATTTGAGAACTATATATAAAAATGATTTGCACTTATAGCGCTTCAATTATAGATTTGGTTGGAATCCTAAAATGAAAAAGTTCACTGCTCTAGATGAAGTATGGGATGAATATTCAAATGTATGTATTTGATTATATAAAATATTAAGTATCTTATTGTAATTTGAACATACTTATCTAATACGTGTCTTTAACTAATCTACAGAAGCACCCTAACCATAAGCATCTACGTTATGAACCGAAGGAACAGTTTGAGGATCTTCAAATTATATTTGGATGCGGTATAGCCACCAATGGTTTCTCGATTGGAATATGTGATACTACTAATGCTCCTAATCTAAAAGATTAAAGAGAATAACCCAGTTAAAGCTAACGTAAATTTTCACGTCAACAACGCCGATGATTTTGAATTATCATCAAAAGAGCCAATAACATCACCAAACGATGATACATCATCTGTTCTAGACACAAATCCAAAAGAACGTCTTGAAAACCTACCACAAAAACAACAAAAATCTACAAAGCCTAATTAACTAAATCAGCTACACCCTGAAGACAAACCTACAAGGACTTCAACACAAACCTACAAAAAAGAGGACACCCTGCTTATTTTTGGGTCTCCCTGCTTGTTTTCGAATGGCCGAATGGTTACACACCTTAGTAACCACTGAATAAGGGACATGATTCCCACTGAATCAGAGACAAGGTTACACACCTTGTAAACCTACATGGCTGAGTAGTAAACCTACAAAATATAGTAAACCTACATCGCTGAGACTTGTAAACCTACATCAATGAGTAGCAAACCTACAAAGTATAGTAAACCTACAAAGTATAGTATACCTAGATCGTTGAGACTTGTAAACCTACATCGCTGAGTATTAAACCTACAAAGTATAGTAAACCTACATCGCTGAGACTTGTAAACCTACATCGCTGAGTAGTAAACCTACAAAGTATAGTAAACCTACATCACTGAGACTTGTAAACATACATCGCTGACTAGTAAACGTACAATCTATAGTAAACCTACATCGCTGAGTAGGTTTACTATACTTTGTAGCATAACACCTTTAACCTACATAGCATAACACCTTAACCCTACAAAGCGAAATCTACTTATCGTATAAACCTACATAACATAACACCTTTAACCTACTATACTTTGTAGCATAACACCTTTATACTTATCGTATAAACCTACATAACATCGTATAAACCTACTACACTTTGTCGCATAATACCTTTAACCTACAAAGCAAGATCTACTTATCATATAAACCTACATAACATAACACCTTTAACCTACATAGCATATTTAGAAAACCTACAAAGCAAAATCTACTTATCGTATAAACCTACATAACGTAACACCATTAACCTACATAGCATATTCAGAAAACCTACAAAGCGAAATCTACTTATCGTATAAACATACAACAAACAAAGCTAGCAACAAATAATAAACCTACGAGAAATCAAACCTACAATTGCTGAACTAAACATGGAACGAAGCCCACATAGCCTATTTTCAAACCTACAAATCATGCAAACATTCAACCTACAAAGGATACTTAGAGAACCTACAAAACTACGCTAGTTAGTCTAAATCCACCAAAATAGTGTTTCGTTTTCTGCGCACTCACGTGAAATTACACATTAATGGTAGTTTCGTATATTTTTTTAGTTTTTCAAAGAAAGAAGGGTATAACTGTCTTATTTGCTAACAAAAAACTTAGATTTGCTAATTTATATAAATTAGTAATTAAGTCATTCTTCCTGAACTAGTTTAGTAATTCACCCTTCTCTTTTTTTATATAAAAAATATTTTAGATTCAGTATATTTGAAATAGTTATCATTTTTACAGAATTGTGTTGGAACTACTAACAGGACACACATTAATGCTATGGTGCCCGCTTGTGATGCACCTAGCTATCATAATCAAAAAGAGTATATATTAC
The DNA here is from genome assembly GCA_900406435.1 of Lepidium aucheri. NCBI lineage: Eukaryota > Viridiplantae > Streptophyta > Magnoliopsida > Brassicales > Brassicaceae > Lepidium > Lepidium aucheri. The sequence continues at coordinate 17,284 of OVBA01000463.1, read as the reverse complement.
AAAATGTGCTTGCTGCTTGTAACTTTGATCTTGAATTAATGTAACTTTAAAATGTGGATACCCAACCTCGATACAAACTCAAACCAAACCCGACCTGTTATAGGATATTTTATAAGAATCGAACCTGACCTAAACCCAAAATTTAATTCCCCAACGGATATCATTTAGGTATACCCAAAGTTTCTGAAACTCAAACGATCTAACCCGATCAATTTTGGGTATCCGAATTCACATGCCTTTATAAAAGGCAGAAAGTATTTGATACCCAAATAAAATGAATAAGTTAATAATTATTGGTAATTATTTTATACATAGTAATATATTAATACGATTTATTTTAAATTATTAAAATAATAAATAATATTAATGTTATATCAAGCAGATAATAAATATTATGAATTCGACTTAAATTATTAGAAAACGAAATAATATTAATGTTATAACAAACAACATTATTAATATAAAATAAAAATATAAGTTTTTACTTTGACTTCATGGTGGAATATTATTGGAGGTGAATATCAATGATGAAGAGATTTAGGCTATTTGTGAAACAAAGACCATGTACTTATATATAGTATAGGTGTAGGGTTTTGGTATTTATTGATTCTGAATTGTTTTCAATTGACGAAAATCAATATCTATAATTACAATAAATATAATTTGTATATGTATAGTACATTTAATATGTTATTTTAAATATTCCTTAGTCATATACTTATGTTATAAAATACTAATTAATTATAAACTTTCTAATATTAAGAGATTAGTTTTAAATGATACACTTAACGACAATGGATTCCGAGCAATTAAATGGTTTTTGGGAATTTGTCTAGACCAATTTAACCTTATTAAATTTCTAGTCATGTAACTAATTTTTAATGGCATCAAATATAATATCTCACATCATTCTAAGGTTATTTTTTAAAGTTACTTTTTGTTACATGGAGGATAATTTTCCAAATATATTACGTCTATTAATTCATTTTACCAATTTATATGATTTGCATATTTATAAGATCTGTAGTCATTTAATATATGTTGAATATTGTAATATTCTTATACCCGAGTAGATTTCATTAAAAGTTGGTATTCTTTTGTAAAAGTCTGAATGGAACTATTGATATTAAATAGAGAAACATAATTAATTTGAATGTCTTTAGGTATGTACATATTTTCCGGATATAAATTTGCATAGATTGTTATGTGTGATTGATTGTTTAAATTACAAAGTCCCGTTTAAGAGTAATACTAATATTGAATAGTAAATTACATTAATAAGTTACAAATATGTACGTTATGTTTCCAATCATATTGCAAACAAATGCCCCAAGATTATAGCTCATCTAGGGATCGACTTCTACTACCTATATTATATAAAAACTTGGCTAATTGGCCGGTCAGTAATGACCCAATATTTAAAAAAAGCTCATATCAAAGTTAATATAAATTTATTAAGCACACAAATGATAATACTTTCCCTTTTAATATTTACAATAATGCTGATTTGTAAATTACATAAGTATGATACCAAACTTTATTATATGTTTCCCAATTATTTCGCATAAATATATAGAGGATTATCAATGTATTAAATTTTACAATAACATTAAATTAGCATTTATCTTGTGAATATAGAACATACATCCAAATTCAAATATAGCATAAAAATTATCCTCAATAAAAAGGTAACTTTAAAAAAAATAACCTTAGGATAATGTAGGATATTATATTTGATGCTATTAAAAATTAAAATGACTAAAAATTTAATACAGTTAAATTGGTCTAAACAAATTTCAAAAAACCATTTAATTGCTCGGAATCCAATTTTGTTAAGTGTATCATTAAATTTAATCTCTTAATATTTGAAAATTTAGCTTTTTTTTGTCAACGACATAATATTATATAATGGGTTTCAAGACGAGTTCATGTTACAACAATGATCAAAAGCTGACTCTCTGATCCATCGGGCAAGATTATCAGTTCTATGATTCAAACGTCTAGGAATCACAGAAAGAGAATCTTGTTCGACTTCGTTCTTTGTTCATTTCGTTTTCTCTTTCTGTGATTCTTAGAAGTTTGAATCATATAGCTGATAATCTTGCCTGACGGGTTAGAGATTCAACATTTGATCACTGTTGTAACATGAACGCGTCTTGAAGCCCATGATATAATATTATGCCGTTGACAAAAAAAAAGATAAATAATATAGAGAACATATATATATATAACTATGAATATATAAAATAACATATTAAATGTAATATACATATACAAGTTATATTTATTGTAATTTTAGATTTTGAATTTCGTAAATTGAAAACAATTCTGAATCAATAAATACCAAAAACTCTTCTCCTATACTATATATAAGTACATGGTCTTTGTTTACAAATAGCATAAATCTCTTCACAATTGATATTCACCTCCAAACATCTTCTTCCACCATGAAGTCAAAGTAAAAACTTATATTTTTCTTATTTTAATAATGTTTTTTATTATAACATTAATATTATTTCGTTTTCTAATAGTTTAAATTGAATTCCTAATATTTCTTATTTGCTTGATATAACATTAATAATATTTCTTATTTTAATAATTTAAAATAAATCGTATTAATATATTACCATGTATAAAATAATTACCAATAATTATTATTATATTTATTTTATTTGGGTTATCAAATACTTTCGGCCTTTTATAAAGGCATGTGCACTCGGATACCCGAACTTAATCGGGTTGGATCGTTTGGATTTCAGAAATTTTGAGTTTACCTAAATAAGACATGTTCGGGAATGAAATTTTGGGTTCAGGTAAGGTTCGATTCCTATAAAATATCCTATTACGGATAGGGATCGGTTTGAGTTTGAGTTGTGTTTGGGTATCCATAGTTTTAATTAATTTTTTACCAAAATATTTTCAAAAAGACTAGAAAAAGTAAAAAAAAAACCATAATTTAATGGAATACTTACAAAAATAACCCTTTGACTTAAGTCAATTGCAAATATAACCTACTATTTTCTCTCTTCGCAAATACCTCAAAAATACTCTTAGTTCTTTATTGATTTCGAAAATGCCATTATTTTTATTTTTTATTTTTTTGGTTTAACATATATTTCCTACCTAAAATTACCAAAGTACATATCCAACTTCACATATTTACTAAAATGTCATCTTCAATTCTATCAACAACCATTACCAACCATATTCAAGCTAGTAAATGCTTATGAATCCTACTTTTTCGAACTGTACTTACTTGTAAACAATCTTCAACCATATTATCTCACTCTCTCTCAATTTCTATCAATAAATCTCTCAAAATTTCATGTTAACCTTTCAAAAATCTTGATGGAACGTTGGTTTTTGTTAGTTTTGAAGCTACAATTACACAATTCGAAACTACATTTTGATATTGTGGGCATCTAAAAAAGGTATATATTATCATTAAGTGAAATCATTTAAAGATCTGAAAAATTTGAAAAAGTTGCAGGTTCATGTGAAGTCTCCGAGTCCATGGAGACTTCACGTGAAGTCTTCAAGTCAACAGAGAGGTTAATTTTGCAACTGACTTTTTTAAAAATCAAAACCGGAGACTTCACGTGAAGTCTCCAAATTCTTGTTTGAGAAAAAAAATTCGTGGAGACTTCACATGAAACCTCCAAAAAAACGAGTTACTTTTGGAATTGACTAAAATATTAACTTTTACGGAGACGTCCAGTGAAATCTCCGCGTATTGTGGAGACTTCACTTGAAGTCTTCGTATATTGGAGGGGTTATTTTTTAAGTTGACCAACCTTTAAAAATATTTGACTCAATATTTGCAGAAATTCGAGTCTTACGGGAGACTTCGCTTGAAGTCTCCAAAAACGGAAGAGACTTCAGGTGTAATCTCCTTTTTTTATCATGAAATAGACCCCACTAACTCTTTTTATCCAACTAATTAAAAAAATAAAGAATAAAAAAATAAGGGAGACTTCCTCAGGAAGTCTCATCCCTTTTTTCTGGAGACTTCACCTCAAGATTTCTTTCATTAAAGTCAAATTTAGTCAATTGCAAATATAACCTACTTCTTTTTTGGAGAATTCATATGAAGTCTCATTCGGTTTGAGAATACAACTATTTTGAAACGTTGTGAAAAAATTTTTATTGCATAAATGACTTGTGAAATAGGAGACTTCACGTGAAGTCTCCTTCTAAAAAGTCAACATTTAGTCAAATACAGAAATAACCTCTGAAAACTTCGGGTGAAGTCTTCTTATTAGCTTTGGAGATTTCATGTGAAGTGTCCACTCAAAATACGGAGACTTTATGTGACATCCCCACATTAAATACGGAGACTTCACATGAAGCTTCCAGAGCGTATTGTAATCGTAAGCTTGATTTATCTTGATTATTAATGATGCTTTTACCAATTTTTTTGATCTAATATTGTTATAATATGTTTTGCGGGATAATGGTTCACTTACCGGTTGTTTATGGAGAATGGGTTATGAAAGACTTTTACTGGCATTTTGAGGTTGATACTTGCAAAGGAGGGAGAATGTTACTTGTAGATGATGATTGTACGGATGCTGATTTTCTTGGAATGGTACAAGATGATTACGATATGGACACTGGAACCAATAGTGTAGAGTTGGCATATCCACTTCCAGATTCATTGCAAGAAATGCCGCCTAATACTCCTCCGATGCACGCCACAAATGATAGACAAGTCCGAAGCTTGGTTGAGTTATGAAAACTTCATGTTGTCTGTCTATGTGTTTCTGGTGGTTTTAGAGAGAGTGGAACTGAAGGAGACAATTGTGAAGAAGAGTGGGAACAACGTAACAACGAACCAGAGAAAGAGGTCACAGACGAAGTAAATGACCTATTGGAAGGTGACATATATTATAATAGTATGGACATGTATGTTATGTAGGTCACGCGTACGGGCCGGACCGCCTGTATTGTCAACGGTGACTGCGGCTGCGCTGCGAGTCGTACTTAGCTAACAAACATATATAAATCTAAAACTTAATCAAGTTGTGTTAATAAGGTTATGTAGTATAACAACATGGCTTTCTTAAATTGACTCTCAACTATGTCACTATCGACTTTTATATTAATGTAGAAATCTATAAGTTTGAAGTCTTAAGTCCTCGTCCATCTTTGACTTTTGGAGAAATGTAAGGCATGATCATAACATCATCGAGTTGAAGCACAACATGAGTTTTATAAGAAATAATTAGAAACCAATTGGCTAGTGAAGAGTGCCCCCGCTCATCATGGCTGCTTCACCATCAAGACCTACTTTACTTTCAGTTACAACTCCTACGTAAAAATGTATTTATGTAATATTTTACACAATTTATTATGCACTATCAGTTGATATTGTAATACATAGTTTCGTTATAACAGTTTTGAAACAATTGTTATCCTCACAAACATTTCTGTATCGAATCAAATTCGAGGTGATATTAATGGCCCATAAGCACCTTGGATAGGAATACAGCATGTTCCTTTTCCAGCCCAGAACAGATGAATTTCGAGGTAATTTCTGATATATTTGCTTTATATTCTCTCTGAATTGCTCAAACTGTAGAGTCACCAGCTGTTCTGCGTACATCAAAATCTTTTTCAACAAGCCATCCCTAGAAAGGCAGAGCTCGATCTTAGAATTCATCATAACCAAATTTGGAATTACAACAAAAAAGTAACTGATGAAACATAAAAGTCAATCAAGTAATGCAGACCTGGACATAAATGTCAAATCGTCGTCTTACTAAACCTCTCCACGTGTTAGAAGTAGAACCTAGAATCTGTATTTCCGCAAACTGCAGTGTTACATATATTCGAAGAACTGTCCATGTGTTTGCTCATGAGACAAAACAAAAAAGAGAAAATTATATCTCTTTGTTACACTTACATATGAAGGTCACCTATTGTCAAGGCCTTCCAATGTGAAATTGTTAGCAACTACGTTACTGCACAAATAACATATGATTTTTTTTATATTTTATTCCCAACATATGATAAAAACAAATATTTCCTACATAATGGAAATTTGATGCTGGAAATGAAGTAGACTAACGAATTTACATGTGCAAAAATTAAAGGAATTGCAAAACATGTGAATAGAAGTTGAGCTATAGTGTTTAGTTTACTTACAGTTTCAAGTTTTAAGTTTCGCTCGCTGACCCATGAAGGAAGACTTCCGGACAGATCATTGTATGACACATCTCTGAAAGCATAAGAAAACAATGATTATCTTCTCAAGTCATTTGTTCATCGAGAGTGTAAGTTTATTCTACTTGAATAAACAATTATAAAGGATTATGTTACTCACATATTGCCAAAAGACAGCCTTTTTTGAGTGGGCAAGGAACCATTCAACGAGTTGTTTCCCAGAAACCTAATATGAAAACAAAAAATTACTTTAACAACTACCCACGTAGTTGCATATAAACATCCAAAAAGAAGCAAGAAAATATCATCTTACAAGTGTGTTAGTTGATTAAAGTTGAAAAGTGATGCTGGAATAGGTCCCTGTAGTTTGTTGAAGCTTAAATCACTGCAAGACAGATATAAATAACAAATTAACACATTAAACCATCCCTATTTTGCAATGAATGAGTGAATATAATAAATTCTGTTAATAGAAATTTATGATTACTTCGTATTCTCTCAGTGACTTTCTCAAGTCATCTTTCTTTTTTACCACAAAAAACACTAAAATAACTCATATAGAATTTAAGGAAACATATTGAGCTATGCACTTACACTTGTTGTAGACTTGAGTATTCTCCAATATTAGATGGTATTGTCCCGTTGAGATTGCTATTCCTAAATACTCTGCAACGCAAATCAATATTATATATACGAAAGAAGGAGAAATTGTTCAACAGTATATTAATGATCATGAATGGGAATAAAAGCTGAATCGAAGCTGCCTTACAAGATACTTAGAGACTTCATGTCTTTAATGAATTCAAGAGAAGAGCTTACATTGGATATATCACCAAGCCTCCTACATTTAGAATATGGATATGTATATGTGAAAAAAGAGAAAGAAAAAGAAATAGTAAACAATAATGATTCTGATACACACAGTTCTGTCAAAGAAGTTAAATTGAAAAATGATGACGGTATCGGACCATTCAAACCAGTTCCGAGAATTCTCCTACACCAAAACATGTATGAAACATTTAATTCTAAAATTAAATGCAATGAGGAATTTTCCACTAAATAGCAATAGAACGAATATATTGTATAACTCTGTAACAGTAAATTCTTCTTACAAGGTAGTAAGTTTGGTCCAAATTCCTATGAAGTCTCGTATCTGACCTGTCACTTCCAGATCTGTAATCCAACTGGTACATAATTAAATTAAAAATCACCCAGATTAGCAAGACTAAAATGCAAGGTAATAACTCAGTTACAAAATGTAAAAACCCAACGAAAAATGCATACTAAAGCTTATATGTGAATTTGATAGATCTTACGCGTCTTCTAGGTCTACAAGTTTAGCAAATGATGAAGGTATTTCTCCTCTGAGTGCAGAACTTCCCATGTACCTGCAATAAGATGTAAGAAAGTCAAATACCAAATTAAAAAACTCATTCCTCAAGAATTTATACCGAAGAGATAATAAAAACAACATACAGATTTGTGAGATATTCTAAGGTTTGACTGACATATTCACAATTTCTGTAGTTTAGTACAATTGCCAATCTCAGGAGGTATAGCACCGGAATATTTATTTAAACTAATCCCACAGCAGAAAATATATGTGTACGAAGAACCATCAAAATTCTCCTGAAGCAGCATTAAGACATGATCATTTTTAAACAATAAAGCAGCAGCTAAGCTTACCGTTGAAGGAAGGCAGCGGCAGCGAGGAGTTTTTGTCGGCGGTGCTAGGGTTTGGAGAGGAGCCGTCAAGTTCTTTTATATGTAGGTCAAAACTTTGGTTTATTCCGGTTAAAATTTTGGTTATTTTCTCGTTAAGATTTCAAGGATTTGAACTCCGAGACTTCATGAAGTCTCCATCGAAGGAGACTTCATATTAAGTCTCCAACTAAGGAGACTTCAGATGAAGTCTCCCTATTTCTGGGAGGGAGACTTTGGGTGAAGTCTCCACGAAACCCTAAACCCTAAACGCTAAATCCTAAACTCTAAACCCTAAACAGTAAATTTTAACTCCATTTATTATACTATTTAAAAATTGCATGTATGCACAATCATATACTCTTGAATATAAGTGCAATCTATGTTTGTAAGTTTTGTGGTTTGATCATAAATGCGCTATTTATCATTTCTTATTTTTTTTGTCAACAATATTGGACCACAACTAGCCGGCCCAGTATCCAAGTTCCTGCATAGTGCAGGCGGTGGGACTCGATCCCGAGATGTGCAAGTGCGCCTGCCATTTAGTGGACTTACCCCTGCCACTGGACTAAAAGCCACTTGCATCATTTCTTATTATATGAACAATTTAACTCTTTTATATTCCTACATTCCAAATAAAGGATCTACAACATACCATATGTTTATGAAACCGTAAACCCTAAACCCTAAACCATGATATAGTTTGTTTATGGACTTTATGGATTGATCTTGTAGATATTATTTGAGTATGTTTTATGCAATTTTTATTTTTAATACTTATTATTATGTCTTGTAATCAAAATTATAAGCATATTACAATGATTACTATTTTAATTATAATTACATTTACATAATTAATTCGAAGACTTCACGTAAAGTCTCCCGGTTTGAATGAGGAGACTTCACTTGAAGTCTCCAAACTCGATGGGTATAAAGGTCATTTCGTTATCAGTTTTTTTGTTTGGTCATTAAGGGTAAAACAATAATTTATGTACCCTTGTGGATTACTTTTGGAGATCAAAACAAAAAGGATCTATTTTGCATTCAAAGTGATTTAGTGAGTCATTTTTGATAATTTTCCTAATTTAATTAAAAAAATTAAGATTTTAGTTTTATTGGTTATTTTGATTCTAAATTGATAAGAATATTTAGATTTATGGTTATAATTATGTATATTTTTGTAATTGAAAGTATATATATATATAATAACTTTAAATATATTATATATTTTGGGTATTTTGGGTTTTACCTGATCGGGTTCATATACCCGTATTATCATGATCTAAAACTTGTTCGAGTATTTTGCAGGTTTTAGTTCGGTTCAATTTCATGTCTTTTGGATTGGGTTCTGAATTGGGTTCGGGTACCTTATTCTCATGATTAAAACCTGTTCACGTATTTTGCAGGTTTCAGTTCGGTTCGATTTCATTTATTTTGGATTGGATTCAAATTTGGGTTCTGATTTTGTGTATTATGCCCAATGCTGAATTTTATATCATCATTAAATTAGTATATCATTAGAATTCCTTAATAATGTGTTTTTTAATTATCAATGAAATGTAATAAACACACTTACTATATTTTACTCTAATAATATTAAATATTATACATTCATAAACAAAAAACACACATCCGACATTAAATTTAAATTTTTCTTAAATAAATATCATTAGTACAAAATATTTAAAACCAACTTTACATATTAAATTTATCAATTTTTTAAATTTCAAATATTGATTGAGATATGATATTAAAATTAACAATCATAAATATCTTATTAATAATTATCTAAATCAATCAAAGAATATAAATTTTTGAAATAGAAACAATCCGTTTACTTTTCAATTGCATTTCTTAAATTTATATTGCTAATTAAAGATACATATATAACTAATTTAAGTTACCTTAAAAATCGATTATTATGAACATGGATCTAACTAATAATCTAAATGAACATGAGTCTAAATATATATATGAACATAGGTCTAAAAACTTAAATGAACATGAGTATAAAAACCTAAATAAATATAAGTTTAAGAACTTATATTAACACAGTTATAAAAATCTAAATGAAAACAAATCTAAAAACTTAAATAATACATGTCTACCTAAATAAATATAAGTTAAAAATATAAATAACAACATTGGTTGAATTCCTGTCATATTCATGTAAAAATATAACTATATATATATATATATACATATTTGATTTTGAATTTTAAGTATCTTGGATTTTGTTATTTCATGTTTACTAAAACTTATAAATTTCCGGGAAATGAGGAAATCTTAAATTTACAAGCTAAATAAAGACGACTCTAATAACTTAAATGAACACGGGTTAAAAGACCTAAATAAACATGATTCTGAAAACTTCAATGAACACGGACATAAAAACCTAAATGAACATACACAAATCTACAAACCTAAAAATCACGTGTCTAAGTACCTAAATGAACATGATTCAAACAAATTATGTAATTCATCAAAACCTAAATAAACATGTATCCAAAAATAAATTTTGTGTACAACATGAATAATTATTATAACTTAAATTTTAGTGTATTAAATTATATATAAAAATAATAAATTTACAAAACAAACCATAAAATAAACAGAACGCAAACAAATATCACCTATAAAAATATTAAAAATAAATATAAATAACAATATATATATATATATTGCATAACAAGTAATCTCGTGCAGCGCATGGGTAATCATCTAATATATTTATACTACTTTTTTTATGCTTTTCTCTTTTGTCAGTTATATATAATGTTCTAACTAGTATTGGTTATATAACTTGTCACTCGGTGGGGATGCTATTCGGAGTTCTACTGCATTGCCTATATATTAAAACAAGGGAGAATTTCAAAAATACTCCTCAAACGAGGACATTTTAATCACTGCCCTCAGTATTCGGACATTTTTTAAAAATGCTCCTCATTATGAAAAAATGACCAAAATACCCTTATATTATTATTTTTATATATTCTTACAAACTGTTTTCCCGCCAAAAAACTTTTTTCTCGCCAAATATTTTTTTTCCAGGCCAAAAAATCTTTTTTTCCCGCCAAAAAAATATTTCCCGCCAAAACTTTTTTTTCCCGCCAAAATTTTTTCCGCTATACGAAAATATTTTCCCGCCAAAAAAATTTATAAGGGAGTTTATAAAATGTTTTTATAAGAGAGCTTATAAAATTTATAAGGTTTTATAAGAGGGCTTATAAAATTTATAAGGTTTTATAAGAGACCTTATAAAATTTATAAGGCTTTATGATAGAGCTTATATAATTTATAAGGTTTTATAAGATAACTTATAAAATAGGCTTTATAATAGAGCTTATATAATTTATAAGACTTTATAAGACAGCTTAAAAATTTATAAGGTGTTTATAAAAAATTTATAACGTGTTTATCAAAATTTATAAGGCTTTATATGAGATCTTATAAAATTTATAAAGTGTTTATAAAAAATTTATAAGGTGTTTATAAAATGTTATAAGCTGTTTAAAAAAATTTATAAGGTGTTTATAAAAACTTTGTATAGATTTATAAGAGCAATTATAAAAAAAATTTGGCGGGAAATTTTTTTTGGCGAGAAATTTTTTTTTTCCGTAAACATTTTTTTTTCAAAATTCGATAAAAAAAAATATTTTGGTGGGAATTTTTTTTTTTTTGGCGGGAAAAATTTGTAACAATTCTATTGAGGGTATTTTAGTTATTTTTGTATTAATTAGGGGCATTTTAGAAAAGATAAATGTCAAGGGGCATTTTTAAAAAGTGGTACACTAAAAAAGGCATTTCTCAAAATTTCTCTTAAAACAAAGATTCATTAGCATTTTGTAAAACCAAAAGTGTTAAGGATATGCTTGATATAAGAGAGGAGATTATTTATGCTATCTTACCTTGATATATTTTGACTACTATAATTTTTTCCGACATTAACTCGATTCTATTTAATCTTTGATAGGTTACACAATGTAAGATCGAATACCAAATATATGATATTGACCCTGATTGGACTTGGTATTATTTTTTTTGTAGACAATGCAATAAAAGTGTGTACATAGTGCCCAAAAAAAGAGGATGCCGAGAAGCATAAATCAGGTGACAAAAAAGTGTTTGGTGCGAGAAGTGCAAAGAACAAATGACCAAAGTTACTCCAAGATATAATTATTTATTCTGATTAATATAGTAGATATCGTTTTTTGGTATTTTTATATATTATAATTTTATACTATTTATCCTCTCGATTTTAGGTAAAAAATTCATTTGTGTGTAATGGGCAAAACCAGGATAAGAAAGTTTTTGCTGTGGGAAAATACTGTAAATTAGATCTTGGATCAAAGTGCATCTCAATTACTAAATGGTTTGTTCGATGAGGTATTTATGCTTCTAAAACTAAAATGTTGTTTTTACTAGTAATTTTTTGTAAATCGATATTCATTATTATTATACTTATTACTGATATCATTATACTAGATAAACTTGTAATTGGGTTTGTTTTTTTCATTCTTTTCAATTTTTTATAATTTTATTTTTTATAAATTTAAGATCCAAAAAATTTTCCTTCTTTCATCCGAAATTTGATTAAGAAGACTTTCGAATTTTTGGTTGTTATTTATAAGGATAATATTCAGAATGGCAACAATACATGCAAAATAGCTAAACTAAACTAGATACTTGATTTTGTTTGTGGGGTCAATTACAGTCTACCGATCACGAATATCATACTAGCTATGACTTTTCTCATGCTTTCTCATCGGTTACTTTGACCACTTGCAAACGTGATGAAGAAATCATGTCTTCTGAATTACATGAGCATCTTTCACCAATCAAGAAGCAATGTCTGGAAATATCTCAATGTGAAGCTGGTGATGCTGATTAGAATAGACATCGAATGTGTTGATTTTCAGATTAATATTTTTTATTTCATAAGTATGATCATCTTTTAACTAATTACTTGTATAATTATGACTTACGTTTTGAAATAGTAATTTCTATAATTCTGGATTGTTGTATCATTTTAATACTTATTAATATTATTAGAGCAGGTGCAATGGGATCCTTAACATGAGTTTCTTAAAAAAATATTAATATAATAATATATATGGCCCACATAAACTTAAGAATCAGTATCTAAAAATCCTAATATAAGAACCCGACTCTACTTCTTGTTTACACCATTTGCGGGTCCCACTAACACGTGGCGGCCCGCGATTGGTTAGTTTTTTTTTATCTGAAAAAAAATAATAATAATAATAATAATAAAATATAAAAATTATTCTTAAGAAACTGTGTTAGAGAAACACGGTTGCACATGCTCTTAGAAGATTAAACCGGGCTACGTCCGGTATTGCGTTATATAATACCTTTATATATATATACTTGTATAGGGTTTTTACGTTGAACTTTTCTCCTATTTTATGATGTGAAATTCTAAAAATTATGTTTAAATTGATAAAGATATTTTAGTTGATCTGTATATGAGGTGAATTATCGATGAACATTTTTTAATTACAACTATGTAGACAAAAACGATATACTTAACCAGTACTATCCTTCATGCTGCTTTATAGTCATAGTACTTTTGCTTATTGTCCTTCATAAGCTTGCAAACTATCCGATAAGCCAATCATTGTCTGTCGTTTCAAAAACAGAATTGCTAGAATCATAGTTCATTGCAAGATGGATTAACTTTGTGGATTTCAAAATCATTTGTTCAATATTTTTTTTGTCGATAAAATAGAAACTAAAAACATTAATAAGGCCATAGACTTACCAGTTACAAAGTTGATGTTACCTTAAGCGAAATGTAGCTCTTAATAAAAGTCAATTCTACCCAAAACAAATAACCCACAACCTCCAACGTGTAAAAAGAAATAAAAATGTAATGTAAACGAATTAACAAGTAACAAAGGTGCATTCAATTCCCTAATGGAATACATCATAATAATTGTGTGAAGACACAAACGTTTTTTATTTTCAAAGGCCCTAATGATATGTAAGTACCAAGTGAAACAGACAGACGCGAAGAAACACCGACAATAAACAACTATTGTAATTTATCCATAGTCCATACAAATTTTAATAATCAATAGGTGTAAAGGTTAGCGATTTTAAGGTCAATATTACATTAAAACAGAAAATAAGACACTAATCTTCAATTTATTATTGACTCACACAAGTTTGATGACCAAAACATGAAGGTAAATCCCACAACACAGTCCTATTTATTCAAGAAATAATAGAGTATTAGATTAATGCAAGCAAATTTTGCATACAACATATATCTAATGAAATACAGTTTTTAGAGAGTGAAAAAAGTGTGTAAGTAGAATATATCACCGTTGTTGATGACAACGGAAGTAAAGCGCCTAAGAATATTACTATTTATATATGTTAGTTGACTGCTATTTATATTCATGATTCACACCACACAATGGCTAAGAAATCATACTTGATTCGATTTCCACAATTATTTAGAACATACCAATACTTTTATCTCATTAAGCACATGAAACAAAAAAATCTGATCAGCAAGACTTCCTGGAATAGCTACTGTGCAAACCACAAGAACTTGCAACCAAAAACTTCAACAATTGTACTGAAATTTCAAATAATTACACAAAGATATGAAAAATATAAAATGGCGCAAACAATCAAACCTTTGATGCAGAAAATTCTAATCCTAAACCAAACAGGAGGAAGATAACATTAATCTGAGCTACTATTTCAACTATTTACAAAAAATATATAAATCAAGTCCTTGTCTACCATTTACATAACCATGCAATCTACTACTGATGCAAACTTTGGTAGAAGCATCATATGAAGACATCACATAATTAACTTTGAAGAACTAAGGCTGATGTAAATTGCCTACACTATTTCACCAACGAAGCTTAAAACCACCAGGACCAATGACAGACTCACCAAATAGAGACCCAGTAAGGACTATCCATTATAGTAATTAATATATACAAATTTGATTATAATGGCAGGGAAGGATCAATTAAGTTCGATGAACTTAAGCTTTTCCCTGTGATGATAGATTCAATATCAGATTTGAGAGATTACTTGTCTATGTTATTAAACGGAGAGAATAATTATTTTGATTGCAGTACTGCATCACTTGAACCTCGTCATATTCCCTTCCAACCTTCAATGTCATCGTCTAATCATGTATATCTTCCTTCGCTTCTACAGCTTTTTCCTCTTCTTCCTCCACAGGTTCTCTCGTATTCTCGAATACCATCGACGTTCTTGCTGCCAAATTCAAGACCTACAGGAAGTGTAATAAAAAATCATCCCTCGTCAGAACCAATCGAAGAGTTTGTACAATGGAATTTCAAAGACAATGACAAATCAAAACTTACCTCAGTTCCAGGAAACTTATTAGGAGATTGGACCCTAATGGGCCACGATATCATTAGCTATACCTAATTAGGTTAAATATGTGTTCCCTATTGCTTTGTATCTATATAAGGCTTTAGCCTCCATTAAAATCAATAAGAAACCTTTTTCACAAAACTCTCTCTCTTCACAAACTCTTCTCTATTAGGTTTCTTGACATGGTATCAGAGCCTAACCTATATTTTTAGGTTTTAGTTTCGATCCTCTATTCCATACTGAGATCATGGAGATTCAGACTAGTGGTGAAGGAGATGGTAGTGCTGATGATGAAGATACAGATGAAGATATTATTAAGTTTTCTAATACTTAATAATGAGTTTTCTTATTGAAAAAAAAAGTTTTATAAACGTTTCGTCTCTTTTCTTCATAATTTTTTTTCTTTCTTCTATTTGATTTCCAAAACATTTGTTTCTTTCTTCTATTTTAATTTTCTAAAAAAAAATGGAAAAGACTACTCACATCTTAGTGGATTTGTTTGAGTTGGTCAAAATTGACCACCATTAATTTCTCTAATCAATTGAGAAGAATATTGCATGTTACCATAATATGGTGATCCGACTACACAAGTTTCTTCATGAACAAGATGTTCGAAGAATAACCTAAACTTGTGTTTCTTTGACCCTATGACTGGGTATAAATGTCAATGACTCGACGGCCGAGTATAACGCCGCGAAGATGACTCGACGGCCGAGTATAACGCCGCAAAGATGACTCGACGGCCGAGTATAATGCCGCGAAGATGACTCTACGGCCGAGTATAACACCGCAAAAATGACTCGACAGCCGAGTATAATGCCGCGAAGATGACTTGACGACCGAGTATAATACCGCTGCTTTAAAGACTTGTCCAATCTCACACGTGTTACCACGTGTGAGCTTGCCGGGGAGTATTAGGAGATTGGACCCTAATGGGCCACGATATCATTAGCTATACCTAATTAGGTTAAATAGTTGTTCCCTATTGCTTTGTATCTATATAAGGCTTTAGCCTCCATTAAAATCAATAAGAAACCTTTTTCACAAAACATTCTCTCTTCACAACTTTTCTCTATTAGGTTTCTTGACAAAACTCGATCTTCCACACTGAGAATACAAATGGGCCTATAATACATTAGAACAGAAAATATAACTCAGAAAATTCAGAAGATAAACATTAAAAAAAATCCAAACGTAATTATTGACATACTTTGAAACTGAAATTTTTGAGGAATGTGAAAAGTGGAAAGAAAGAAGATGAAAAGAAGAAAGAGAGTGGGCAAATTTTTAGAATTTTTATCAACAAACAATCACGCTGTCCCAAAGTCTACAACTGAAGAGTTTACCTTGGAACAAAGAACAAGATGAGAAAGCTTGAATGGTTGCACAGTGATGAAGAGCAAACTAATTCTATATTTTTCCTCTTATCTTTTCTGGTCTTCTTCCTCTATTTTCTTCTCTTCTCTTCTTCTTCTTATACCTCTTCTATGTCTTCTATCTCTATTTCATCTTCTATTGTAATGGATGAGAGGAACAAAGGAAGCATCTCTAATTTCTTCTCCTCTGTCTTTCACTCTTTGTTTGCTAGATTTGTAAACCCCACTACAGGAAAAATGAGTTTTCTTAGCAGCCGTAAAACGCTATAATATGATACCATAGCGGTTTAGAAAGCGCTCTGACATCACCCGCGATAATTGGTTCCTTACCTTTCATAGCGATTGTATTTATTGCTATGGTTAATTCATTTAACATAGCGGTTGTTTAATGCAATTATTAACTATACCATAGCGGAGCATTATTGCTATCTAAATGCATTAGTTATAACATATTATTTTCCTATAATAGCGTTTAGTATTCAGTTATGATATATCCTCATCGGTTTTTGGATGTTATTTTCCATAGCGTTTCTATATTATTAGTTATGTAATTTCATAGCAATTATAATTTTAAGTTATAGCGTCTTAAAAATGTCATTATTGTGTTTAATAAATAGTAATTTTTAATAAAAATACACGAAATTGTT